>UXGC01000352.1:0-142021 GCA_900480045.1 Eurytoma adleriae
ATTTACTTGAATAAATTAAATGTTACTTGAATCAAGTAAGATTTCTTTAGTAACAATAAGCTTTTTTCTCAGTGTAACAATACTTTTATTTCGTATAATTACATATATACATTTTGTCGGGTATAATTCTTATACCGAATTTAGAGTTATATTAAAAATTATCCATTGGGATAGAAATTGTAAGATTGAATTTTTGAAGTTACAAGTACCTACATTAATAGCTATTCGTGAAATTGTTATTACCTATGCAAACTAAAAACCATTACAATGTTTTCGGCTATTAAACGTGCTCTCCATAATGGATAATTTTACGCAAAACTCGTAAAAAGTTTGACAAGGCCGGATTAAAAGAATCTTCGGGGGGAAAGTTCGTAAAAGCTTCATAATCGTATTTTCCCGCATAATTCCGTGAACGATTATTAAATCCAGCTGAAAAATTTTCCCGCGCTTCCGCAAACTGGGTCGGAAATTCTCGAAATAGCACTACAATCAAAGCGAGAAGTTGAATTTGAAAGTCGCGCGGAGCGGGGGAGCCTGCCGCCTTAAAGTATTTGTACGTAAAAAGTTTGGGGATAAAGGTAATGGGACGCGAGCGACTCTTTTTTTCCGCTGCGGTCGCCGCTTTTCCTCGGCGGCAGATAAGAGCATCGCGGTTTTATAATCTACTTTGCATATTCACAAGCGCGCGATTTATCGATCATCCCATCCATTTCCTTCCTTATTTTCGAGAGAAGTACGCTCACGCACACTTTCTGCCGCGAGATTACGGCGCTGCTAAGCGAACACACTTCCAAAGTGCAAATTGTGTGAAAAATTCAGTTTAAAGAGTCTTTTTTTCGAAAGAAAATTTTACGTCTATTTTTTCCTTAAGACTTAAGGAATAAAAGTTACTTTGCGGACATTTTTTTACTGAAGTATGCAGAAATCATCTATCATCAATTTTTTGGTCAATTTTCAGAAAATTAAGATAAGTAAGAGCAACTTGAATTGAAAATCAATGTAGATTGTTACGACAATAAATTATTGAATCATCATTTATTTATAAAACTTCTCACTGCACTCAAGAGAAAACTATGGGTAGTAGGTTTTAAGAAGAGAATTCCGATGTCGTCGTGCTTTCGACTAGTTTGCAAAAGTCGTTGGATTTATCGCACTCCACTTTCCGGTCACGTTTAATTACCGTGGAATCCAACTTTTCTTGGAATATAGAATCACCTTCCTATCGTAAGTAAACCCTTTTGGATTTATTGTTATCGCGGTTTCTCCTATCAACTGTGTCAATCTCGCGAGTTGAACCGACGGGTGTAGAGACTCATACGGCAAGCCGGAATTACTTGTAAAAGTTGTACAAAAATAGCAAAACTTAATTTCTAAGCTGCACTTGAAATGAAGCCACAAATTCTAGTTACATAAAAAAATGATAAGTTTTAAATGTATAGTAGCTGCAGAGGCTAAATTTATTAGGTAATTCTTCAATTTTTCATATCTTCATTTGAATTTGATTACGAATGAAGCGGAAAAATGGAGAGTTGATGGAGTAAATTTTTTAAATATGTAATAAGCGCGAGGAATGAAATAGTAGAGTTATGCAGGATTCACGTAATTCCGCAGATTCAGGTTTTCGTTATGATCTACGAGACGTTTTAATTGCTCAATTAAAAAGTTTGCGGAGATAACTTACTCTCTCCAAACAATTTATCACTTTCTCAATTATTAACCCACAAATGGACATTCGCGAATGCACCGAACGAAAAACCATCATACCGCCATTTAAATTCGAGATATTATGTTGCATTGTTGCATTTAGACGAGATGCACTACTTATTGCATTTTTTAGTAAAATTTAATGAAGATACATAAAATATAATAATTACAGTTAAAAGTATAAGAAAGAAAGAAGTTTCAGATGCAGAAAATAAATATGATTTTTCCCCTTTAATGATTTCTCCACATTAGAAAACATTACCTGATTTTTTTCACGATACACGTACATCCACAGTCTACAAGAACTTTCATTTTAGTCAATTTTTTAGAACATTTTCACAGTTTCATTACTGTTTTCAACGACTTTCATAAACGTGCATTTTGAAACGAATTTCGACAAATCAGCAGTATAGAAATTCCTTCACCACTGCCAAGTGAACCCAAAATTGCTCTCTCACGATAAATTCCTCGCTAGAAATTTAACTTCGGAATGTCAATCAAAAATGCAAAGTATCCACTGCTCTCGTTACCGGCTTAACGGAAAGCCGCGCTAAAGAGGAGCCTAACCCGCGTCGTAGTTTTTGCCGTAGTCCAGCTCGCGCCTTGGCCACTTTCCCGGTAGTCGATACCCTCGCCGCTCCCATTGTGGTTTCGCGCAAATCATCCCAGGCAGTAAGGAAGCGCAAAAATCTGACCGCCGAGGTGTTAAAGAAGACGAGACGATCGCCCGTCGTCCATTGTCTTTCTACGAAGCGGCCGAGGCGCTAAGTAGGTGTTGGCCGCCAATTTTCCGCGAGTTTTCGATGATTCATGGGGGGTGCTGGCCAAGGGGGCTTGGGAAAATTCATTACGTTAACGGGAAGAGGTATTTTGAGTTTGGAGTTAATTTTTGGAATTTCGCTCAGTCATCGCCACGATGGGCGGAGAATTTCCTCGAGTAAATTGCATGCTGATGTGCTAATAACATTATTAAAGTTTGATTAAACAGCCGTTTGCGGGAAAAACATTAATAAGCGCAGAAAGTTCAATTTTCGTTTATAAACTTTTCGGTAATATATTATCTTTAAATTTGAGACTCCAAATTACACATTTTTGGATTTAGTGGAAGGTGTGAATCGAATGAAGTGACCTAGTTAATCATATTGCTAAATTCACTCGTATATTTTAAAATCACTGATGAAATAACAATTAAAAAATCTTTTGGCTCGTAACACCCGTCATTGCAATTCCATGCGTCCAAGCGCATCGCGTTAACTCGCTCGAGATCTGGAAATTTTATAAACCGAAAACGAAACGCGCTCGGTACATACGTCCGAAAAGTTTCGCATCTGGCGCGAGTTTCTTGTTTATCGCGCCCTCAGACTGGAAACTTTGCCCCGGGAGCGCGGAATATGAAATCTTGACGGTATACTGCGGTGTGGCGGGGGGAAGTTTCCCGGGCGAGCTGGAACAGAGCAATTTTAAACGTCAACACCGGGGGCCGAAGAGCGCGGAGATTGGAAAAAATCCGGGGTACCCACTGCGCCGGGGATTACGGCCAACAATGAAGGCGCGCGGATTAAAAATTAACCGGCAAATAAGAACGGGTCCGAGAAAGTTTGTGGTACGGTCGTATGAGAAAGACTCCAGCTGTTAACCCTTTTGACTTTAAAAAACCAGAATAGTTAAGTCAACATTACAATTAAATTCAAATTCATTCGTTAAATAAATTTTTTCAGCATAAATTTCTTTAGTATGATGTTTAAATATCAATTTTTTTTATCTATATTTTGATTTTGAAGTATACGAAATTCTACAAATTGTTACAGGTTTACGTAGCAAATAATATATTAGTATAAAAGCGATGACGGATGAAATAAGAAAATCATTTTGATGAATGATTTTTTTCTCGTTTAGTTGTACAGCACGTACAATACCGGTCAGTACTTGTTATCCGTCGTAAAGGACAAACAAGCGAAAGAGCTGGATAAGTTTGTCCAGAGACGAAGATGAATAGCCGTCCGCGAAAACGAATAACAAGACGAAGATAAAACCTGAATTTTCTCAATTATCGGATTAACATTTATACCAAACATTTTGTTGAAACATTATTTTTATCATGGCTAATTGATTCGTCGTACTATTTGTTACCCTTAGTGCAAATAGTGTAAAAATGAATGTACAGCAAATCATTCAAGTAATAAAATGAGTTTTTAAACAAAATTTTATATCATTTTTTTTAAATTCCTCAATGTAAGATAATTTGAAATTAACAAATGAAAGGACAGGATTTAAACAACTATAATTAAGTTATTTCTGATCAAAAAGTAGGTATAATAATTATTGCCCTCCCATTCCATTTCTGCATAATTCGCATTAACTGTATGGCCTTTCATACCAGTCAGCGAATTATAGTCGATAATCAAACTTATTCACAATTTCAAAATTATTTAGACGTGTCATTCGATTAAAAGCTCCCGATTTCGCTCATCAACATTATTAATAGAGTAAGTAGATCGATTGGTTATAAGTAATTGCTTAACAGAAATAACTTTATAAAATCATCAAATCATCAGCAAATTAACAAAATATCAAATCGTCATCAATGATACATTTATATAGAATTGCACGAATCTCCTCATATGATATATGTGGATCGTTAGCGCATGTAAAAAAGTCATTTACGTACGTGTGTGCACGTTGACCTATTCTACTCGATAAAAACGACGTTTGAACACGCACTGATCTGAATAAAACTAGGCACTATTTTATCCTCCAAAGTTACCCGAAATCCCTCAGAGCCGAAAAACTGATATGATCCTCTGTACGCGGGAGTGCGCAGGACAAGCCTCGTAATCGAGTTTCCCGAGCAAGTCCAATACCGCGCTTGAGGAGGATCTCCGATGGCAAGTTCGTGCCCCGGAACGCCCAGGGCGCAAGTTCCGGCTTCCTTAATGAGTAACGCTCGCCCCCGAGAAGATATTTCCCCTGCGCATTTATTAACGCGATCTGGAGAGGGGGTCACTCCGGCCGAGGCAGTCGTTCTCGCTGACTCCCTAATCTCCGGCAGTTAGGGCTTCCCCTTTGAACCGGACCGAGTCGCATAAATCTCAAAGGAGCGGCCAACTCCGTGGTAGCCGCCGCGGCGGCGGCGAGTTAAGTTTGCGAATTAGCCCCTGGCCCGAGGCTCTCGAGCTGGACGGACACGTACAGCCGCGCGAAATTAACGGCGCGCTATTATTGAGCCACGTATACGCGGCGGCGGCGGCTGCCACCTGAGCGTCGATTGCGGAACGTCGATTTCTCCCGCGGCGCTGATTTTTTTACGTACGGTCTTGTACCTGCGGTTCCAAAATGGAGCGAGTCCGATTAAGTGTTTGTAACTTGTGTAACCCGATGAAACGGATTGGTTTTCTAAGAGTTTGGCAATTCTAATGGATTTTAAGCTTTTTGACAGAAACAGATGGTGATATACAGATTTGGAAATGTTTATGAAATTTGGAATGGTATCTTTTCGATTTCTTAACCGATCGATTCCATGTTTTATATCGATCTGTTGTTGATTAATGTATATTAAATCTGTCGGTATTTGGAATTATCTAACACGTGTTGTATGAAAAATTACATTTTAATAATGTACTAAACAGCATTTCTATATTTCGATTAAAGGCCTGATTAAAGGTCATAATGTATACCTCTCTTTAAAAAAACAGTGGAAATTCTACTAAATCAGCATTTATTAACAAAGTTATTCAGATATAAATTTAAAATATAATTAGAAAATTAAAAACTTTATACGTATTTCATTCTCTATTTAAACAAACTAAAATTATCATGAAATATAAAATTTTGAATTTTGGCGCCAACCAAGTAGACTTTTTTCGAGGATTCACAATATCCTGCCATCGTTTTTTTTTTTAAGAGAGATTGATAACATTTAATACACAGGTAACCTGCAGCTCAAATACTTTATGGCCAAATAAACCCTCATTGCCACATATCTAAATATCATTTTCACGTTACCGACCGAACATCAATCACGTTTCAATAATACGCTAAAGATAATCAAACGCGCGCGAGCATTAGCAGCAATGATAGCGAGCGTTTAAAATTATTGGATCTTTAATGCAACCCGATAAATCAGCCGGTTCCATTTCAATTTAGCCGCTTACTTTCTAAAACATTACCCAACGCGCATTTATCCCGGAACGATAAATTGCCCGGGCTTGAGGACCACATTGGAATAGCCTTTAGCGAGCCGGATGACCCCGGATAGTACGTGAGCCCGCACGTCGACTTTGTCTCGAAATAAAGGCTCCCTCGCATGCGGGCGCCGGTGAATTATTATGAGCCGAGCAGCTCGTTTGATATCGACCCCGCGTAGTTTCGCCCGGCGATCGAATCCGCTGCCTGCCGGCGGCCGGGCAGTGTATTGTGCAATTTCTACGGGGCTCATCAATATTTAAGAGATTTTGCAAGTCACGAGGTAATCGATTATATGAGAGGTAAAAACGCCCGGGCATTGCTCGTTAAATCAACGAAATCTTCTCAGGGGTAACTAATTTGTATGAATGTGTACGCCTCGATATAAAACTTTGTTGTTGCGTTGAATATTTATGTCACGAAAAAAAAAGAAATAATAACTAAACTTTTCGATAGAATTTTTTGATAAAAGTTTTATCACTTCCCCATCGATCGGCCGCGCTTAACATTCCAGATACATTCCATAAATGTTGACACTAAAGTGGAGAATATTAAAAATATTTTTTACTTTGCATTGCGTAGTACAAGTATAGATTTGCAATAAAAAAAATTGATGGCACTTGATGCTCGAGTGAAAGTAATTAAATATCTAACAGCGTATTGCAGCTCTACTTCGATTGAATAAATTATTGCCACTATGGATTTTTCACAATAAATGTTGCAATACAGTAACGACGCGGTGCACAGAAAATTCCACAACATTAACGTGGAATTTTGTGCATTAAAAGGAATTAGGTACATCTATGGGTCTCCGATGATTTCCATCGGCTTTCGCGATTGCTGTAACGCGGCGTTAATTAAGGAAACGGATAGGCACTGGGTGCCGCGCGGCCTTAATGAGAAAATCGCGAAACTTTCGTAATAAAGCCCGCCGTCGTCGCGAGCGGGCAAAGAAAACAATTATCCGCCGCGGCCCCGAAGGAATGTCGTTGTCGTCTTTGCCTCGCGAGATATATAACCCCCGCGGGTTATCAAATCCGGTAATATAAAAGTTACCGCAGCTCGGCCGAGGTACCGGGGGGAGGGGAGGGGGAGGTTCGAAAGTTCGATACAATTTCGCGGTTATTGCGCGCCTCCTCCGAAGTTCGCGCGGTTTATAAATAGTGTGTCACCCGGGCCGAAGCGACCGGGAAACTTTAGCAAAAGGAGGGAAAGTATGCGATCACTCGGGGATTACACAACGGATGTCTATACATTGAAAATATTCACGTACTATAGAATATTGTGATAATCAAAAATAGTTATCACTTTTTTTTAAATAATTTACTTTAAATAAAAACTATTTCTTGAGGTAACTGAACTATATTTAAAAATTGTTAGGATAATTGCAGCTATTAAAGTTATAGTCTTTCCACGGGCCATTAGATGGCTTGACGTAACCCACAGTTACAGGAAGTAATTGGTGTAGCTTATTTCCGTAGCTTTGTTTAAAATATATTCATTGAGAAAAATTGTTGTATCTAGAATATAAATTATTTTTAAAGTCTTATATACAGGTGTAGTTACTGTAAATTTCAAACTGTTAATTTATTATAATATGTCTTCTTTCCCAGTGTAAAAATCTCAAACAAAAGTAACTACTCGAAAGATATAAACTGTACCCGCAAAATTATAATTTTTTCATTCACATTTCATTACACAACGCCACATTACAGCATAATTAGTTCGAAACACTTTTGCCGAAAAAAAAAAGAAAAGGGAGAAGCCAAAAAGAAAAACGGCGAATGGTAATACCATTACGTCGGGTGAACGCCTTGGCGCCGCGGGAGCGTCGGGGGGGCGGGCAAGAGCGGCGCGCACGACGTAACCGTGCGCGGGCGATAAAGCGAACGAGTAAACGGCTCGACTTTCGCCAAGTCAGCGCGGCTTTCCCGGATTGAAATCCGACGATCGCGAACTCGTCGACGCCGCAACACTCGAGCAAGTTCGCGCGCCGAAAACGTTCTTGCACGCTTTTGCCCCCTCCCCACTCCTCCTCCATGGTTTTCATTACTGAAATTACGCGGCCATTATTCGGCATCCGCGAAACTTTGCGCGCGCGCGCCTCGGATTATGGATTATGAAGCGCGCGATCGGGGGGCCGACGTAGTATCAAGGGAAACTTCAATTATAAACTTCCTTATCGCGATGAAATACACCGAGCCCTCAAGATTTGCTGTGCACCGGCGCGTTGTTATGCGCCCGATCGTAAATATATCTTTTGCGCCCGCTGACTTTTCGTCGAACTTTCTGATTGGCGTGTAGCACTTGCAAAAGTTTCCACGGAGAAATTACGTTTCAATGGTTTACGGGAAAAGAGATAAATTATGGCTTTGTTACTCGGTGAGCAAAGGGTTACTTTTTGGGCTGATATTCGGTGCGCAAAATACTGGATTTTTGAACTGTAGATAAAATGGGCAGAGAGCTAGTTTTTTACGCACACTTAATCAATTAGGATTTGGCATGAAAAATTGTATTACGTGAGATAGGTGTCGAAAAATAATCGATACGTATTTTTTCTTTTTTCAATTTATCACTTATTAACAAACCTGTCGTTACAACGACATAGTATGTTTATATAGTGAACAATTGTGACGACATCGTAACTTCAAATTGATATATCATTAATAATCATTAAATTAAAAAAAGAAAAAGTACGTGACGAATATTTCCGATTATTATTTCAGTCACAGTCAATAAAAACGATCTTATTTTTTATGCGATGTCCCAAGCTTTATGGACGATTTAAGCTTTGATTCTCTTTATTTATTTATAAAAAAAGAGAATTACTTATTTATTCGATAACGAACGACTTTTAACATTAAATAATTGAATGAGGATGAACTTCACTTATTCATATTTACAGAGTTAATTAATAAATACGTGATTAGTTCATTATCTAATTTAGTTTATTTTATGTAAATATAATTATGCCAAAGTATACTATGTATATTGGTGAACAAAATCATAATCTAATTTTACGTAACTTCACTTTCATAAAAAATTCTGTTACACAAAATGAAAAATAAAGTCTGTAAATTAACTTTTACAGTAATAAAATTGCTTATAAAAGTGTGGATTAAAAATTTGTTTACATTCATTGTGAAAACCTATGACCTAGAAAACCCAATTAAGGAAGCAATTTAACTTTCACTGTACGTATTCTCCTGAATTATTAGTATATGTAATTTCCTTTTAGCGAAAAATTCATAATTAACTTCCTCGCTGTTACCATAAGCTACTTTATTAATTAGTATAGCGATTCAATAGCGGCCGTAATTATTATCATCATAAAAATAGAATATTAAATACCATCGACAAAATGAGGGGCAATTCTTTTCAATATTGATTGGCTGGCAGCGCCATAAATTAGAATAAAATTTAATCTCATGAATAATCGTAAAGCAGTTGATAATAGCGCGCGCGCGCGCGTTAATCCACTGACCTATAAAAACTCCGGCGCGAATTAACCGTGGCCCTCGCGGATGGGGTAAAAGAAGAAGAAACGATCGGGGCTTTAATATCCTTCGCGAGCGTCTGGCTGTGATCGCAATTAATTAAGCGAGGGTTAAACCGTATCCGTCCGTTCGTAAATAGAAAAGGCGTAAGCCCGCCGCCGCTTGGCTAATCCATTTTTCCGGAGATACGAGTATCCGCGGAAAAACGAGGTTTGCAGCGCACTGTATAGCGAGTCTCGATTCTTTTAAAGTTGATTAAACAATTGATTTTCAGCGCAAGCCGGGAACAAGGCTTTTTACTCTTCGCACTGCTCGCCGAATTAACTGTGTTAATATTTCTTTTTCGAAGTAAAAAATTATTTGCAAAAGAATGCGAGTTGCAATTTAGTTTTTTCGGGTTATGCCAAGAAAAAACTCTCAGATAACAGATAAATCGAAATTATTCAATTTTTATTTAAAAAATAAATAAACGAACTGTGCTTAAAAAATAAATAAATGAAATTTAACTATTTTACATTTAGAGGGTAGTTGAAGTCACCATAAACGAAGCGAGCGTCGATAACATGGTTGTTTACTGATCAATGACAAAAATTTGAATTTTGACTAGAAAATAAAAACTACACTGTTAAAAATTGATTGACCCAAATACACAAATCCGTTGACCCTAAAATATATTACTTACGTTTAATTTGTGTAGCTCACACAAGTATACATAAATATTTTTTGGAGAACCTTTTGATCGTAACTGGATACATGAAACGTGTGCAAATTCTATGTTTTTCCTAGCAGATAATACCCAAAACTTCGATTTCACAAATTATTATCGCTGCACCGAAATTTTTTAACAGTGTACCAATAACCTACATAAAAGTGGTCGATTTCTCCTTCTATAAATACCATTACAAATAACTTCTTCCATTTTATCCAAAAGCTCCTTTCCTGACAATTTAAAGTCACGTAAGTCCGTAGTTCTTCTTCCTCCGGATAAAACAAATCGAGCTTCGCTTTTTACACTGGGATGCAAAGCGAGCCCTCGCTCGGGTAGTCCGTAAAACTAAAAAAAAATAAAAGGCAAGTTCGCCGGGGCCAATAAAAGCCGAGCAACCCCGAAGGAACTTTTTACGTCGCGATCATCCCCGCGCGAGCGCCTCTTCGACCGTCAAAATTTTACACCCTCCCTCCAAAAAAAGAGAGCGAGGAAGCGAATTTCGCACGCGCGGCACCTGGGCGCTCGTTGTTTTGCGGAGGTGTGCCCCCGTTTTCAGGGATCGCACAAATTTTTGCGAGCGATGGGAACGCGCCGCTCGCGCTAATTAATATAGTTTGATACGCTTTTTATCAAGGGCCCGGCGAAGCGCCTCCTCCTCCTTTTTCCCCCCGCGGAGTAATTTATGTAGTTGCAGCCCGCTTACTGCACCGTGGGAAGGGCTCGTTGCAAAGTTTACGGGGTGGAGTAAGCTTTTTAATTGATACAATTAATATTCCGCGATTATTAGCAGGACTAAGCGAGCCATTTGTTTACGCGTAATATTGTAAAATTATTTATAGCGCGGCAGTTCCAGGAAGAGGCGAAGAGAATGATAAATATTGGCTAATGGATTTGCGTTATTAGCATGTAGTTCGAAAATGTTACGTAATTATATGCGAGTTAGTCGAGTGATATTATGCAATGTTTGCTTGATAATGAAATGAAAATTTTACTGCAAACTGTACGCACGCGTGAATCATTTTGATGGTATAAAATATGTTACAAAATAATGTACTTAGAGTTGCTTGTGCAGTCTTACTAAATTCGGATTTATCTACTTAACTGTACTTAACTCACTGTATGTACGTTTATTTTCTTTTATTTAAATCAAAAGTTTGGTTATTAATTGAAGTTTAAAAACACTCGTCGAATTTAGCGGAAATGGAAGTAAGTCAGTTGTTTTCACGAGTCATTTTTCATTAGTCAGACGTCGTTTCGACGACTATTTTCTCATCATCAAATAATTCAATAACAGGCTTGATGATGTTGACAAAATAGTCAACGAAATAATGACATCAGACTAATAAAAAAAACAGCTGCTTTACTTTTTTTTTAATTATAATTTTGTTAGTAATTTTAAATTAAAACAGAACACCCCTAGTAGAAATCGCCAATTAATTATAGTCATAAACTGACGAGTTACTATTCGGAGACGTTTAGTGACCAGATTTTGTCCAGTAACTGGCAAAGAAACTGATTTTACGTCACCTAAAAATTGTTCATCTCTACCAGAATCGTTTTACGTTTTACGTTATGCAAATAATATATTTATTTTTGTATTCTACATGCAGAATTATCATATTGTTATCTATCAAAGAGACAAAATTTGCAATAATCATTTTCTTATTAAAAAATAATTATATACTATTAATTATACTATAATACTATTATACTTTATTATACTTTCATTTACTTTCGCATCTTAAAATAAAAATTAGATTAACTTAAAAAAAAAACTTAAACTAGGTTATCCCTGGGTACTTGTAACACCCGCTTATCCAAACCATCAGCGAAAAGGCTATCGGAAAAGCAAGCAAGTGCGTAAGCTCGAGAACATCGAACCGCCCCGCGAAGAAAATTTAGTAACTATCGAGTCCGCGGCTCGAGTCCGTAAAGCCCCGCAGCCTCCCGCGCCGTAATCGCGCACGTGCTCGCCACGAAGTAACTCGACGGCGGGCGCACGCATGGTCCCGCGCGCGATGGATATGGAGAGGCTCGAGGAACAACTCCGCCCTGTCACGCGCGCCAAATTACACCGTGTCGGGGTTGTAAGCGGTGGGTGGGTAATTGAAACGCGCCTACGCGCCGCCCCGACGAATTAATCCCCGGCAAACGGGGCCGCGAGCGAGGTGGGGGGGGGGCGGATGGCCCCGCGGAAATTCGAATTCGCGTGCGCCACGCGAGCCGCCGCCGCGATTTATCGGGGCTGCACTTTTTGCCGGGTGCTTGCTCCAGTTACGCGCTGGCACTGAAACGATACGTTCGACGGGGCTATACATAGCCCCCGTGGACTTCGTCACTTTACGAGATTTGTTTGCAAATTCTTGTTTGGGGTTATATATGTTGGTGCTGTGTAGATATAAAAATAAAGAAGAAATAAAGATTTTTTTAGAAAAGAAAGTGTATTGTGTGGTTTAACGATTCTTACTTTGTAAATATGAAAATGTGATATTCGTCCATATGTACATTTAATGTTAAATCTCGTTCACTTATCGAATAACTTGGATAAAAAAATACATATCAGTTACACTTTACTTTTTTATACTTACGAAATGAGTGATTCTTATCTTTAAGTCGTTTTTATTAATTATAGCAATATTTTTTTAAAGATCTATACATCCAAATAGATCACTATTCATTTATAATGCAGCTGTTTTTTATCGCAATACTTTATGATACACAAAGTTCAATTTGTGAATTACAAATTCAAAGTACGTCTTGTATTAATTTTTAATTAGTCTAAAATGAGCAGGAGTTTATTATGTGCGCAAAGCGCTTATTACACTTTTTTATTTCACAATTGTAGTTCCAGTTGATGACTTAATTTATTTCACGAAGTAACTTTAATTCGATAGGCTCATCGCAGGCTAACCGTACGTAACCATTGGAACGGTACATTTTTATGAAGCGTAAACCAAAACAACTTAATTATCGAATCCCCTGATAATAGAGCTCCCTCCGCGAAATCGATTTACGTGATGTATCTGCTACACGTTCGGATAAATACAGCAAAAATGAAATGCCCACCTCCTTTTTCCCTAACAAAGTGTACACACACACTCCCCGAGCCAATTTTATCGCTAACCAAAGAAAACGACGCAGGACGTCCCCCGGCAAACAAATCACTAACCGATTCACCCGTGTGGTGCGGTTTCACTCTATTTTTCATCGGCGAGGAGAAAAAAAAATTAAGCGCACCGCCGATGCGTCATAATTTGCGCGCAAATCGCGAAGAAAAAAGGAAGGTCGCAGGGAGGGAGGATCAATTCGACGGGGCGGGGTAAGATTGATCGGGGAAGCGTCGCCCGCCGGGGGATACACAGCCGCGAGCCATTAGCAACGACGTCGCGTGGGCGCGCATCGATCACTCCGCTGTATAAATACGAAAACGCGCAGATGGAGCGGAACCGGAACGATTCTCCTTCTGTCGCGGCGGAATTGTTTTTTTTTCTATTTTGCTACGACGCGGGACAATAACGCGAATGCGACTAGCGTAGGCGTCGTCTTTATTGCTTCTGAAGGTGGCAACAACAGCGGTAGGAATTAATTTTGTTTTCAAAATATCCGTGACGATTCCTTGTGACCTCTGTGTTGATTTTCTTTTTTCATTTGTCTCGGAGATTAATGTGAATTTTGTTTGAAAATTCGGAGTTATAGTAGCTTTATTTCATTGATGAAGTCATCGCGTGTGTAATTTTTTAGTAGTACATTGCGAATGAAAATACAATCTAATGATAAAGATTGAAATATTTAAAGGAATAGTGAAATTTCATTGACTGGTTTCATTCATAAATCGCATGTACAAACATAAATGAGATTCTTTGATTTAAATACTGCAACACTTCGTTACATGACTTTATACCAAAACTGCAATCTTGAAGAATTACTTCTTAACTTATTAAAAGAAATAAAGAAATTCGAATCCTAAAACACCTATCCAAATGAGTTTCAAGATTACTGCAATTTGCATTCTCCGCGCGTACACCTTAAAACGGCTCTCTCGAAATTATCACCTGGAGAAAAAGTGCAAACGAAAAAAAAAAATCTATATACGAGACCAGTAATGTCGGGTTGCGCCGGAGGTCGGGCACCGTAACCCCGGCGACCCCAACCTCCTTTTCCAAAATCTCGGGGAATGCAAAGTACCGGCGCGCTGCGAGACAGGCGGACGCGAGGAGATGCGCGCGTGCACGTGTACACTCTGACGCACGATTGGAATCAATGGGAGACGGCGTCACGCGATCGATGCTGCGAGCCACGGATCTGGAACGATCCGATCGGGACATTCCCCGCTAAGCATTTCGTTGATGACTCTCGTGCTATTTCCTCGCGGTCGAGTGGATAATGGACGCCGCGACCGAAATAAAAGTTTCCATTGACGAGTACAGATTTCGTTATTCTGCAAAAGTCAAGTTTTTTTTATAAAAGACGCAACGTCTAAGAAAAATTGTTTTGTCGTTCCTTATTTTTATAAAAATCGCGAAAATCTAAACGAACTATTTTGTTTTTTTTTATAAGAGGCATAACATTGAGATTCAATACTGTAGATTTTAAATGTGAGAACAAGTTCTTTTGTGAGTTTGAAGATTTTTGTAATATAAAAGAAACCACAATATAGTTTATACTCTAATTGTCAAAAAATGAAAAATAAAAAAAAATACTCCACTTCAGAAACCATTGAATCGTTCTAAGCTCGGTAATTGCAGTTTTCACTCTAGTCACTGTTTCTCATTATCAGAGTAGTACTTCCAAAATAGACCAGAATTATCAATATTGATAGACGACAGGTCGGTACGACATAAACCGTCGCTCATTAATTAAAATCGTGATTAATTTTCAATAAAACGCAGCCTCTCTGCATGTAAATTGTAAATTACTCGCTAATAGAAGATTGATCAGCGACAAATACGAGCCAAAAGATTTAGAGACAATTATTCCTAGCTCAAAAGTATTAACACCAGAAAAGATGAATCACGCGAGTTATCCCGCAAAAAATAATAAACAGCACTTCTATATAACTGCGGCGGGCGACGTTAAACTCGGCATGACAAGTACTTTGCATCATCCAGATCTCGATGGCCGAGAGGAGCGAATAAATCACCGGCGTTTAAAAAGTAAACCAGCTACTTCCAGACACACCGGCTAATCCGGCCCGGCGGTACACGTTCGCCCGCGCGCGCGACGATTTAGCCTTGTATCTGATAAACGTGGGCGCGCGCTCGCAAGCTGTTAGACGGAAATTGAGAGAGGGAAGGAGAGAGAGAGGACGAGGAGCACCGCGTCCGGACGTTGAACGTGAATACACTCCTCCGTGCTCCCTTGTGGAGTTCTGATATATTAATGATTTGTCGCGGCTCGGAAATCAGTTAGGACTGACAAAGTAGATGACACTTGTAAATTCTAGAATTAATATTTACTTAGTCAAGCGACTTTTTTTTAATGAGGTGAATTCCGATGATAAATTGTGTACATAATTATAAAGTACTCGTAGCGTTAGAAAAAAAAATCCATGATTTTTGTTCGATATTAAAATGTAGACGAATTCATTATTTTCGAATTATTCATTGTCATTTCTTGAATTAAAAAACTAGTGAAAAATAGATTTCAGTTAGATAATTAATTTATAATTTAGAAATTTATAAAATTCAATGCTGTTTTCAATAAATAGTAAGAATGATTTCTCTTTAAAACTGAAAATTTGATGTTCACTTGTTCAATGTATGAACAACTTTTAACACGTAACATGTCACTACTCATGTTTTTAAATTAATTGCACATTTTCAGAATTTATCCGGTACACAAAAATTTAAACTGTAAGTCAATGTATCTTCTCGTTAGATAATCTCATGATCTATGAAACATAAATACACCGACTTACAGTTTAAATTTTTAAGCAAAAGATTAAAGAATCTGAAACAAAGGAAGCATTGAAGCGACGAAAGTAGACCACTTACAAACAGCTTAGCTGCAGGACGAGAAAGTCGTGCTCTGCCTCTCAAAACTACAGCATCATCGCTCGCTGCAGAGCGAGACCCATCGGCATCGGCCGATAGGCAAAACTTTCAATCGATCAAACGTCCATTACACTTAATCCTTGCAGCGGGGACCCGCCGGGCGGACGAGCATCCATAACCATTAATCGATCCGGCGGGCAGGATGGCCCCGGCGAACGCTTCGAATTCACGAAATTCATCGTCGGCTTGTCAACGCTGGCCGTCATTAATTAGGTTCCTTGCGTTCGATTACGTGTCGATTACACGCGGGATCGCGCCTCTCTCTCTCTCTCTCTCTCATTTCGTTACAGACCGACGGGGGCGAGCACGTGCGCCAATTACCGGCCGCTCGATCATTGAGTTTACGAAGTGCCCGGACGCCCGCGCGCACGTGACATCATCCCCCCGCGCGCGGAACCTCGGCGTTTTTGCGGCTTCGCGGCGGCCGCGACCTTTAACGAAGTTTCCAAACTGATCCCCACGTGGAAGGGAACTTTTTTTTATACTCGGGGAACTACACATTTGTTTGTAAGATAAGTAGAATCAATGGATAGTACGTAAATTATAGGGATGTGTTTTTTTTTTCAGAGGTTTTAATTGGAGACATTCAAATTAGGGTATGTAAATAAACTCTTTTTAATTTAAAATGTCAAACATGTTAGTGTAGAAATAAAAAGTGACCGTGTCGTATAATTTAAACACTTTAATATTCACTGTGGATGGTAGAAAAATAGAATTGTGACCATTTTTAAAGTTTGTAAACAAATAGACTGATGAAAATATTAAGTCTGGCAAATACCGTAAAGAAAATTTACATAAAAGATTTTCTACTCTATTTAACTGGCTAAAAAGGTCACTTTTTAATAACACTGTGGTTACAAGTTTTCATTGCATTTCTTATTACATTGAGTAACTACTGAGTCATTCGAAAAAAACGTTTTAATTAAAAACAATTAAATGAAACATGTTTTCTCAATTTTTACAGTGACTTTTTATCTGGATAAACGTGCATTAATTTATTATCAAAAAAGTAACGATTGAATATTCATAATAAAATTCAACAGGTATTATTATATTACTTATTCATGACTGTGGATGGAAATGGATGTAGCGAAGACTGAAATGTACTATACCGAAAGACATTAATATTCTACAAAATATTTAGAACACAATGTTAAAAAAGAACATAAACTGTTTTCGTAGTACAACAAATCACATTTTTTTGTTGCAGATAAAAACTGCACCCAGAATTTATTAAATCCAGCGTCGCAGATACCAAGCTTGTTTAGCTATATATCGGAGCTACGAGTCATAAAAACAAGCACCTCCGCACTTCCGTCGTAATCCCCTTTCTTAGGTGCGGCCTCGGCAGAAGAAATAAGTAACAGCGACGGAGGTCGAAGAAGTTCCAAATCAAAAGTGTCAACTTCGGAAGTTCGGCCGGCTTTTTATTACCCAGTCACACGTGCACATCTCGTGAAACTTTTATTAATTGAGCCTAAATGCGCCTATAGGTAGCAAAGGACCAATATAGGTTCGCGTCAGCTGCCGTGACTCTTGGAGTTGCTATTTCGTACCACCTAACTATGTCAGTAAAAAAAAACTGCTCGATCACTCTTTAATTAACAATGTTTTTTAATTTCAATTTTATCTTAATTTTACGTCGTCGCCCGATGAGTTAGATAACAGAAATTGATATTTAATAATAGCGTAATGGATTTAAGTGACGTAAGCACATCGTTATAGATTTCTCAACGAACACTAGCTGACGTAAATCAGTTTTTCATCAAAAACAAACGAAATATTAATGCGTTTCAACAATTTGCAAATGTCACGCGTCACATCAATTTGTACAAACTGAATTAAAGTCTAAATTTAAGATAAAAGAGGGATAAAGGCAAAAATCCATATTTCATTGTTCGATCTCAAAAAAAAAAGTAGAAGCTGCTTAAGCTTGCTCGCGATCAACCAGGATAAATCGACCATTCACGAGTTGATAGACGGCGCGAATACGCAGCGATTACCGCGCAAAGAGCCACGGCGCGACGTCGATTTTTGCGCCTTGCTTATACACGGACGCGCCGCGAAAAGAGAGTCACTTCATCCGTCCAATTACGCGGGGGGCTCTGACGAAGCAGGCCAATGGCGGACCGTCGGTGGCCGATGCCTATTCAATTATACTCGCATTCGCGCCGTGAATACCCTGTCAATTTATGCGGATCGCGATTATCCTCCCGGCTCGCTTATCCGGCCGATTGAATGGATTTTTCTTTCGATTTTTCCTCGCGGTATATTTCCAAGTGGGAGGCGAGGCTTTGTTGGGCGAATGACTCGTGTTTCGAGTTCCTGCAGCGGGCGTCGCTGCCTAATGCGTGTACCGCGCTCGTTGCCTTTTTTTTCCCCTCTCTATCTCCCTATCTCGCTCTCTCCTCTTTCCGGCGATGGAAAGCGACGTCGGCCGTTATTAATTATTCATCATTCGAAGAACAGATTGAAGATAGCGTCGCAATTGAATTTGTCTTATTGAAAAGGGGCTGTTCTACATTTGATAGGATTTCATTACTACTCCGTGAGTTATGATAGTTGCATTAAGGGAGCGCGATCCACCGAATAATTACGTCGGTGTGGTTCTCGCTCTTACTCTTTCTTTTTCGGTAGGGAGTTAAACGCTGCGCCGTCGATAATCAATATTCACCAACTCGCTAGTTTGAATGTCAATTGTACTAATTATTTTCTATGAATGATAAGGATCGAGGGAACAGATTAAAGGAATAAGTCAAACAATATTTAAGAAGAGCAAATAGTCATGGGATACTGAATTACGAATGTAAATAGCATGCGGAAAATTCGTTCGTGAAAAGAAAATTTACTGTTAATTAAATTTTTTAAGTTAGTTTTGAAATTAAGTACGTAATACGTTTTGCTAATTCTCTACAAATTATTAATATACATTAGAAAATAATGGATTATTTAAAATTTATTTTTGACACTTTTAAGAACCTCGTGAAGTTTGCAGAATTAAAGTTTATAAAAACAGAATAAACCAGAAAAATATCTAATAAATTAAATTTTACATTTTTTCTCTATTAAATCATGGAACATCGTCGCGACTAATGCTAGACTGCGTGAAATGTCTTTCATTGATGACTAAAAAAGTAACAAAAAGTGTTGATCTGATAAATGTTTCAAACGATAATTACTCTAAAAAATAAATAAATCCTTATTTAATCGCAACTTGGAACGACACGGCGAAGTAAATTACAGAGCTCTCGGTGCGATACGTTTTTACACAATTTTATACACCAAGTTGCTGCGCATTAAAAGTGTATTATTTTGTCCTGGTAATCGACAGCGATGTTTTTCTGGGAAGGCGATTATTCAATTCACGAGCAAATAAAAAACCATCGGCCGCCGTTCCCATTGCGGCTCGCGTGCACCACGAGAAAAGTTCATCAAAGCGACGTACCGCGCGCGCGGTGGGCTCTGGACTTTCGTCGCTCGGCTAACGATTTCCGCATTTTTCCCGCCGCTATCGGGGTATTTTCGTTTTCGTCAATTAACGTAGCCTCTCGAGGCCTCGATAAAACGATAATGGAGAGTGACGAGTCGCCTACGGGAGAAATGCGTTGCGCAACAACTTTTTCCCCTTGAAGACCGAGATTAGGTATCTACAACTTCGCCGTGCCGATTAACTTCAACTTTTTTTTTCCTCCGCGGCTGATCGACTGCGAGTTATATTAAGTTTTTGAAACAACTTGTTCATTTGATTTAACGAATGTTGATTAGTAATCTTCGCGATAATACGTATTACACGATTTTCACGTCAATTTTGTTATGTGAACCGACGTAATGAATGTTATTTTTGTGTCGTCATTAAAAATGTTCTTTCACTTCCTCTTTAAAATTTAACTGATCGTAGATAGAAGTTCAATCTTCAAATAAAAAAGTAATGGCGCGATAAAAATGCAGTGGGTGCGTTAAAAAAATCAATACCTTTACTCGTGGAAAAAAGTATTAGTTTAATAAATTATAATTTAAGTTTCAATGTGTTCGTGAGTAAATTATGTAATTGGAAATGTAAAAATAATCATTAGTAGTTATTTTTTTTATAATACCGTAATTAATTTACGACTAAAAATAAACTGCAGTAAAATGAAGTACATTAACGATTCAAAAATTTAAACCATAAAATATTAAAGTTTCTGCTTATCCCAAGTTCATTTGAATATAAATGAAAGACAAATTAGTGGCCACAGCTCCTATCTAGATCACCATTATAAGAAAAAAAGTGCGACCCTCTAATTAATTATCCATCTCCTTTCTAACCCGTCCGTTACTGATACAAATTATATAAATAAACTGGAAATCTTAAATAATAATTTACAAAATTTTCGATTAAACATTTCACGCAATTGTCTTCTTAAATCGAAATAAACAAGTAAGAAAGGAGTCAGTTCCCGTTTTTCAGTCGCCACTAATCGTCTAAATCCATAAAAAATAATTAACTCATTCACTTTTCCCTTCGCCCGCAAATTCCCGGCTCCGCCAAGAACACCGTCGAAAAAAGAAATTCCGGATTTCACCTTCGAAAATCATCGGGAGGCGCGATAGAAGCCCGAAAACTCCCGGGGCATCCCTATCCCGTCATTCTCGGAATCGCTGCGAGAGGAACTCGGTGAACATACTTGCCCCGCGCGCGCGCGCGAACTTCCGGGCGCACAAGTTATTCCGCAATCTGGTTACATCGCCGCGCGGCCGAGATTGCGCGGAAATAGCCCGGAGATCGCTGCTCACTCTCCCCGCGTCGCGCGAAACTCGAAGATAGCGGGGCACGCGCCCCCGCCCTATCTCGATTTCCTCCCGCATCCTTCCGCCCCCTCTTGTCGCCTGCGCTCTCGCCCCGGCTTCTTGCAGTCGCTGAAACGTACACCTCTCCGAGCGCGGCGTGGCTTTTTAAATTTATTTCGGCCTCGCACTCAGGATGTACCCCATTGTGCGAGCAAGAGGAAATTGTGGCTAATTCCTGGCGTATTGTCGAAGTGAATTGGGCTGATTAATTTTTTGAGTTGATTAATAAGTTTAAATTTTGTTTTCAAGGAAATTTAGACACTTGCTGGTAATGTTTTTTATACAGGAGTGTGCAATTTAAAGATTGCATTAATTCAATAGAAACTTGATTTTGTAAAATAAATAACCAAAATTTTATATTAAAAAGAAGAAATTTTGAAGTGAGTAAAGCCAAACTAATTATTTTATAAATTTTGTTCCAGTAAAAACAGGTATATACATGTCTTTTCAGACACTTCTCGTTTAATTACGTGTTCAATTAACGACGCTTTAGGACTCCTTTAAGAAACTTTCATTAAACGCTGATTCTTCGTTGCCGAGAAACTATTAGGATAATGAGAAACGATTTTATTTGGAAATTAGACAAAATTCAACCAGAGTAAAATCAGATCAATTTGAAGCATTCAAAAGGCACTTTGAAAACTCCCTTTAAATTATGTAAAATTCTGAATAAAAAATTCTTCATTTAATATAATTTCAAATTTTCAAAATGAAGTTGCCTAAACTTTTCCTGCACCTCAAAAACATCAGAAATAAATAATATAAAAAACGACGCAGGCACGTATTTAAATAGAAAAGGTAACGAACAAGTACGATTTCACCACTTTCGCTTCCTCATCAAGACGTATTAATAGCAAACGAGAAATAAGTTCGCGAGGGAAAGATTAACTCCCAAATTCAGCACCGAAACCGCCGTAAATAAGAGAAGTCAATCCGCAGTGGAAACTTTCCCGATTATATATACAGACCACAGAATCTCTATCGGGTTGCCGTTGCCTTTAACAGCGGAGCTTATCTCCCTCGAGACTTAGCAGTCTGCTTCCACGGGCGGAAATTATGATTTAACTGTTTTTCGCACGGAGCATCCTGAGAATTGGAAAAGGTAAAGGTATAAGCGAGGAAATTGATAAACATAACGATTTACGATAATGAAATAATTTGTAGGATTTATTACTTCGCATTTGGAGCATTATTAAAGAAAACAATGTAATTAAAATTAAATATTTTAGTAATTTTAGTAATTTAGTGCAGCTTGACTAGACAACTAGAGAACTAGACTTTGATGAGGAATCTAAAATTTTAAAAGTATTTTTGTGCAAATCGATTACGATTCGAGCTTATTAGGTTGGTAGACAGTGATGTTTTACCAGCGTAGTACTTATTATACATTGAACAGCTGTCTTTAAAATAAACGTCATTTCCAATTTGATGTAGTAGATGAAAAAATTCGCATTACCCAAGGAACCTGACGTTTATACCTAACTAGTACATCTCTGTGTAGGACTACGAATTTAATGCAGTCGATATTAGATTATCAATTTCTTAGAATATCGCACAACCGAAATTAATGGGACACACCTCAATATTAGTTTTTCAAAATTGGCGACTTGAATACGTTGTATAACTAGTAAGAAAACACAACTGGGACTCCCTAACTATTTGATTAACCAGAAATCGACTAGCTTGCAGGTACAACAACTCCGCTCCAATTTCCAAGATTTCGAAAGCATTACGAAAGTAATACCCCCAAGCGAGCTAATCATCAATACGTTATTCCGAAAAGCAACGTACAATGGAGCCCTAAAGCGTCGGCGTCCAATTCCGCCGAGCACGGATTCGCGCATCCGAACGAATTGCTCTCAAAAGTAGGGTCACAATCATCCTCCGAGCGAGCTAGCTAGTATACCCCGGCGCGGGAATCGTGAAAAGCCGTGACCCATTTCCCGGCTCCCTAACGATCGGCTCGCGAGCCGCGAGCGACCAAAAATACGAGCTCTTGTACGCAAGCCCCGTGGTGTAACCAGGTTATGGGCGGCGGGCAACGAGCGCGTCCCTCGCGAGCCCGAGCTTTAATTGCGGCCCCGTCTCTCCCGCGGCCGGCGGCCCGGCCGCCTGTAATTTACCGGCATTATCCTGGTATGCGGGGGGGCAAGTGCTCCCGGTTCCGATCAATGTCCCTTACCCGGGCTTCTTTGCGTGACGCCCGATCCACGCCGCGACCTCCGGGGCTCTTCTCTCTTTCGGACCGAGGACTTCTTTTCTTATCGAACTCGGAAATCGCCGAGCAGAGGTGCGCGCGTTACACGATGGTCAATTGGTGCGCGAAACTTCTGTATCTGGCGTGGTTTTTCAATAGTTTAGCCCTTTTCCTGGGTTCTGTGTTCAACGTCGTCTTTCATCCTTTACTCACGAAAATAATACATATACATTTTTTTAGGAATTAATATACTTCAGTTCGATGTCTCGTTTCATAAGCAGAAGACCCGACAGTAAAGATATTTACAATAACAAGATGTTTATCATCAAATATTAGGAATTTATAAACAAAAAGCAAGTGGTACAGATTGGGAACAGATTTAATCGAAGGTAAATTAAAATGTTTACAGTTGCGTTTGTATAATCATGCTAAGTTTTAAACAAGGCATTGAAAAAATGATGCAGAAAGGCTTGGAAATTTTTTATATAATTTAAGTAATTTAGATATGAGGATCAAATTGTATGTCATATCTTAATTGAAATAATGCGATCGTTTTATAAAGACTAATTTTGGAACTGGCATTATTACTACCATTTTTTAAGTGTTATAATTAAATAATTGTTTAATTAGAATCTCATCAGTTTCTAGTGTCCTATTTACTATTAATTCTACCTTACTTCACAACTAATGCCCTCAAATAAGTTCAAAGAATATTAATTAGAGCAAAAAAACTACTCATTTTTCTCAAAAAAATTGATCACAGATACAATAACTAAAAACAAAAATAAACAAAGGGAAATAAAGAATCAGGCTATCAAATATTTGCACGAATGCATTTCTGGAGTAATGCAAAAAAAGGCGCACAACCTGGATCTCGCTGTACCTGCACGCTCGCTATATCGCGCCGTTTTTATCGGCGCTCTTTGGGGGCATTTCAAGCAGGAGATGTAAACCACTCAATTATCCGGTGGCCCGCGGCGACCGAGGCAAGTGTGCACCCCGGCGATCTTCAGAAAAGAGGTAACTCGCAGTCCTTACTCGCGCGAAAGACGTGTACGACCTAATTGAGAGAAGAGCTCGTAAATGTGTTTCCATCGAGTTTTTCCCTTTCGTGTTTTTTGGGCCGAACGGAGTATACGATTGAGTGATTTCGCTGCGGTTGCCGTACGATACAAGGGAACAATCGGTTTTTCTTTGCCACGGAAGCAACCCGCCTCGGCCACATCGATCGCTAATCAGCCTCGTATCGCGATGTTAGCGAGGCTGAGGAAAAATGAGTGTATTTTATTTAATCAAACGAAAGGTTTTACTAAGTCAGTTAATGAACGTAAAGTATACAGAAAAAACATCGGTTATAGTAAATAGTTCATACTGAAATGTTACGAGCAACTCTTAACTTGTAATCCAATTAAGAAAGCCCTTCGGATTTCCGTGTAATTAGGAAAATAAACCAACGTTTCAACGACCAAATTACCTCTCGAAATCTTGAAGAGGACTTATCTTAAAAGCGAAAAAAACCAATTCGAATAAATCATATCTCCGGGTGAAAAAAAAGAGAAAAAATTCGGCAAGGGAGGTCGGGGCAATGGAGCGACTTGTTGAACGAGGTTAATCGGTATTTCCGAGAAAAGTGCTCGTTTCGCCCTTGCAAATTGCGCATCGCTGTGCAGCGCGATTTCGGGCAAACACGACCACGCCTAAATACGCCGAGCACTTAACCTCGAAACCGGTACGAGAGGTCCGAGCTGCACCGCGATGAGGACAACGACTGGGATTAATTTCCCGGTGCCGGGCTAAGCACATTAATCGAAGGTAATTTTTAGTACGCTCAATTTTTCTGATACTTCAGTATGCTTTTTTTTCAAATTAAAATATTATTCATACTGCACCAGGAAGAAGCAAAGATAAAAAGCTTAACAATGAAAATAACCAGTTGGTATTGCAAGTTTCTCATTTTATGTAATTTTACTTCAAATTTTCAGAAACGTTATAACTAAAATTTTAGTCATTGGTCCGTCTTACAAAACTGGAAACCATCGGTAACTTTAACGGAAGAAATTTTAAAGTCATTAATTAATTGAACCTCAAAATAGATGTAAGGTAAGTTAATGGTACAAAGTTTCATCTAAATATTTACAAGAGCTGAGTATATATGACGCGAGGTGGTTGGATGTAGCACTTTAGGTTGATTAAAAAATAATACATCTATTCACTAGGTTCTTTTGACGTAAGTTACAATAACTTTTAAACTTCTCCATTTAAAAACTTTTAAACAAGATTGGCTTACACGTATTGCCGAATAATTAAAGATACACATATAGACTTATAGATCCCTTTGCAAAAAACCACGGCCTTTTCATTGTATTTAGTATTTCTTGTGTTATGATTCGTAAAGTGATACCTGCTAGTTATTTTTTATTATTATTGACCTTTACTTTATCTTTTATTAACGACAATAAAACTTTGTAAAATTTGCAGCAAAGATAGCATACTTTTCCAGTAAAAAATGTCTTCACAAAAAAAAAGTCGAAAAATTAATAAAACTTTACATGCACATAGCCTTAGCATCAGCATCATCAAGCGAACCTCCTTTTCTCACGAGCATGCAAATATCCCGGCACCGAGAGCCCGGAGTGATAATTCACAAAGTCGAATTTCCGGCACAGCTTCGACGAAGATCGCGCGCGCGGGTGTCCGTTCGATCCCCCGGGCGCTGAAATTAACAGCACGCCACTTTCTTTCTCCCGGCGGGGCCGGAGTAACATGTGCGACGCCTTCGGGATCCGGACTGGATTAGACGGATGCGCCTGGATCTGGAGACCCGGGCTGCGCGCGGAATCTTCACGCGGTATGTGGGTGGCGGCCATTGCGGAATCCCCGGAATCGCAGGGACGCGGCGCGCGACCCTTTCAGGGAATTCGACCATTTCGAGCGCGTCGCCTTCCGGCGGGGATCGCAATGGCCGACGGAAAAGTGGTAAATGGTTTTAAGGTGATGGCCAATGTATTTTTAGAGTGCTGACCGCCGCGCGATTCTTTATATAGGGATCTCGGAAGGTCCCTTTTACGAGAAATCCACGCTGAATTAATTGTACGTAACGATAAGAAAAGGACGTAAAGAATTTTAAAGGAATAGGTACTTACGTGGGGAAAAATGGTGCATTAAAAATTACTGCAGTCTTTACCAGATCGAGAAAAAACTCAAAAAATCAGAAAATTAGTATTCTGTCTAGCAGATATTATTATAAATATGCTAAGGTTTAATTTAGTGACGTGAAATTTACTAGTATCACTATACTAATTTTTCTGACTTTTCAATTTTGTTCTCGCTTTAGAGAAAATTTCATAAAAAATAAAAAAAGAAGGAAGAAAACAAGATTATTAAACAAAAGTACAAACAGTGAAAGTATCACACTATTTATCACTAATTTGTGTCTCGAATTTCAATTTGCTGAATTATTTGGACACACTGAACTCAAGAAATAAAAAATATTACTTTTTCCTTTTATTCTCCAAGAATATATATATGTATGTAGGTCCTGATCATACCAGCAGTACAAGTGGGAATCATTGGTCCCTGGAATAATTTATAATCCGTCGCTCAAAGCTTGGAAATTGAACCGATAAAGCGCATCGATCGTAAGCTCGAACAAAAGGTTTTGTGATGCAAATGCAAGCCATCACAGCTAGAAGACCGAGTGAACCTAAAGGAAAATCAATTTATCCTAATTTTCTTGGACACGGGACATTTATATGTCAGATCTAGCGAATTTCCTGAAGAAGGTTCATTATCAATAAAGTTTCCGGACTTTTCAATTAAGTAACATATCACTGTTCCCGTTGCCTTACGAATTATGTATTGCGAAACAAAAGTATTGTTAAATTAATTACATAAATTAGGTATTTTAAAATGAATTTTAAGATAAAATGAATAAATAAATTCATGATTATGTAACGCAATGTTAACTCGAAGAAAAAAACAAAAATAAATTAAGTAACCTCAGGAAATATAATTTTGTTTACAGCTGCACTTGCGAAGCGCCGGCAGTTCAAGTTTCACTAAAGCCTTTTTAAAAAGCGATTTTCTCCCCGATCACGTAATCTGGAATCTAGTTTACGCGGCGAAGTGGAACAACGCGGTTCACTCGATGGAGATAATAAGAAAAAGAGCAAAAAATGGAAGAGGCAGAAAATGCAGGATTGCAGCGATATCACAGTTGACGGCAAATTGAACGAATCTTATTTACCCTTTGATGGTCCAATTTAATTTTTAATAAGTTTTCCCTGGTTTAGTTATACATACATTAAATTGAAAATTAAAGTCAGAGCTGTTTATTCTCAGTTGTATTACAATAAAGGAAATAATTATATATTTCATTACTTGCGGACGACATTGTGAATTTGCAAATTAAAATACAATTTTTTTATTGCTTTAATATTTTCTCTTTTTTATAGCAAACGATATTTTATGGTAAAATTACTCTTAAAAAGTGAAAAAGTGAAAAACCACTCAATTCGTGAGAAAACTAAGCCACTCGAACTTAGCTCGGTTTTTTTAGGAGCTTTTTCAAATTTTCCATTCTTCTACATCACGAGAGCGCAATGCAATTATTTCCAGCCCCGAAACTCGTTTCGCCCGCGCGAAATTAAAGATTAGGCATCGAAAATCCGCGGTCCTTTACCAGCGGCAATAACACAGCTAACCGCGAAAAATGAGCGGCAATTTGCGCGGCGCAGGGAAAACGAGGCCATCCGTCGGATTAACCGTTTGGAAATTCGCTCCTCCTTCGGCAACGTGACAATTACTTATATCTCACGACCCACTTTTCCGGAGGGGAGGCCGGAGCTCGCGGCGCGGGTCAGTTCAAGGGGCAATTCAGGCGCGCCGCCCAGGCCCTCGGCAAGGCGATAGGTACGCGCGCGGCCCAGTTCGAGGAGCGTTCAAGGCGCACGTACTTCTCCGGACTCGAGCGGAGGAGTGTTCTTGTGGTTAGCGACCCGATCGACGCTCCGCTTGAGATGTTCCTACCGGGGAGAGCCCGTCGGAAGAAACACGCGATAAGTTTTTTAGCGGCACCACGTGTTGTTTACGCTCTTTTATGAAATATTCGTTTTTTTTATGAGCAATTCAATTTTTGCGATAAAGTCATAAATGATAAGTCTGAAGTAGCGGTGGTGAAGTTGTTCAATTGACGTATTCCAAGGAAAACAAAGTAAGCTCTGGTTTGTTCAAATTGGAAAAATATAAAAGATTACAGTAGTTTTTTACGTTTTTTTTTCGAAAATATAACGATACTTTCCACAGTTTCTTACTTGTTAGTTGTTAAGTGGGTATTGAATTATTTTACCATGTAAAATATTTAAAAAGTAAAAATAATTCATTCTGAAGGTCCTATCGATAGGGCCTTTTTAATATAAATGAGCCTGAAAGGCTAATACATGGAATTGAATGTTAGAACAGTGAATTTTACCTTAATAAGATGATTGGAGTTCAGATATCTTCTACTAACGAGAAAGTAAAGATCCTTACCTGAAAATAAAAATAAAATCAAAGTTCAGTAAAAAAATCATGATTCGAGTATTAAATTTAAATTTATATTTTCAAAATTTATGTAAGAGCCACAAGGGACACTCACGAATCACTGTTAATCGCAATAAAATATTTGTCATTTATTTTTCTCTTGTAAGTCCGCCCATGAAACGAGAGATGTAACGAGGATCGAAAAAAGGAGAAAACTGCGAACCCTCCATCTGGCGAGCCCGCGTCGAGATGACGCGGAAGGGTAAAAGGGTCGGGACTGGGCAGCTGGCCAAAAATGTTCGCGCCGACGACCCCGGGAACGGAAAATAATAACAGCCGATGCGTCCGTACGCCGGGCGAAAAGACGCTGCGGGGTGGAAGGTTCGTTACAAATATATCGTTGTCAGCAGCGCGCCCCCAATTGTCCGAGTACTACGAGGACAATTTTGATCTAGATTAAAATCTAGAAAGTAGCAGGGGACTTTTAGAACAAAGTAAAAGTAGTCGCGTTGACTGAATTTTATTTCTATTTTTTATTAGTTAAGAAAGGTTAATGTTAATACATACTTTTTTATAAACAGGGTTTGTAACACTAGCAAAGGTGTAAATTAAAAAAAAAATTTCAAAAAGTAATTAACCAGATGAGATATGCTTTAAATTCTTCATATTACGAAACATCCGGTTAAAAAAAGAGCTTATATTTGTGCGTAACATTAGAACTTTCCTTACTGTACGGGAAATCAATAAGGAACACGCTAAATGCGACGACCGTAATGACCTTAAGCCAATCAATAGTTCGCTAGTGAGAAAGTTTAACAGCGGCACGGAATTCAGTGGAGTGAAACGATTTGTTTTATTTTCTTTATAAAAGAAAATTTAGTATTTCAATATTTCAATTTGATTAGCAATTATAATTTCCACTTTATTTTACATAAATATTTAACATTTTACAGGAATATAAGTTACCTTATACATTGTTTTCATACATTTCAAACAATTATTTAATGAATTAATGATGATGAAAAACCACATACGATAAACGTGGAAATAAGTAACAGTAACTTCAATTAACTGCAAGTGTCATAAAATAAAAAATAAATTACATAAATCTAAATTTGATGAAAATTACACAGCAACATTTCCAGTTTACTACGAAATAAAATATCCGCTTTTTTTGACAATCCTTGAACACTGATTCAACAAAACGAAGCAATGAAATTCTCGTAAAAGAGTTTTCACAAAATGAAGCAATGAAATTTGCGTCTCGTCCCGACCACCAGCGGTCGCTCATCGGGGTGGTTGGTCGATCGCTAATCAGGTGCAAAGTGCGCAGTGTTGGCAACGCGCGACCGACGAGGCGATCCGCGGCATGACTCAAAAACCGGTTGGCGTGAGCGAGAAAGCCGATCTGATCCGATCGCTCGACTGTATCGCTGCGTAACACGTGTCTCGATGCTCGCCTCGATACGACGCGTCGCTTTCCGTCCGCCCGTGATTTCCTCGGCTTGAGCCTCTGGATCAGAGATTCGCAGGAGATAAGCAGTCCTGAGACAATCATTATATTGTGCGTAGGGTTGTGTAATGTTAGCGTAAGGAAATTGTGGAATGCACTGATTTGTTAAAATGTTGAAGAAGTCGATCGTTAATATACTGTAGGATTAAGAAGTTGCTGTAGTAAATCACTTATTTAGTAATACTTCTTTAGTAATTACGATACTAATTGCTTTGATAATAAGAGAATACTTATATTTCGTTGACCAAAAAATTTGAATTGTGTATTTACTTATACTACTGACAGTTCAATAGGTTACTTGTCACTGGTGATGTTTGATTTAATAATGTTGAGTGATTACATTTGAAAAAATCGATTATTAAAATAATAATTACATATCACAAAATTATAAATTGATTTCACTTTGATTAAAAAGTAATTTGAAAGTAACTTAATTGATAGGGTCATACAATGTAATGAAGAAGCCCTCGGATAAAATACATTGTCCACACGTCAAATAATTACAAGCGTAATAATCATTTCTAGCAGGCTCTCGGATAGCGGGTATAATCCAGCTCCGGATTCATGGTTTCCGTGCACAATCGACAAGCCCCTGTCCATTAAGGATGCCGGTCCGCCATGAAAGATGAACCGAGTCTGCAGTATCGAGCCGGCCGCCTCATGAACCGCCTGGGGGGCCTTTATTATTCACGCGGTTAGACGCCAAGTGGAGGAATAGGATTTGCCGGAGCCAAAATTTCCTAGCATCAAAGCGCCTGAGATTCCCGAATAAATTTTTAAATTAGAAGGAACTAACCGTACATTCTGTCTGGTAATATCATTTATGTAATTCACTGCATTCTATTATTAATTGTGGTTGTGGTTATTAAGGGGATGTTAAACCTTATGGTTAGAAATATGACTTATCAGAATCAACATTTTATTTGTTATTTAAAAACAGAAACAAATTCTCGCATAAAAACTTAACCTATTGCCCTTAGCAATGATCTGAAGAGTACATAATTTATAATTGTAAGTCATTCCACTTGTGACTCCGAGTAAGAAATTGTTTTAAATCTTTTATCCCGCAGAGTATCTAATGGATTGACTTCAATTTGAAATCAGATCTCTTCGTACAATTGCAGAGGGCAGTGGGTTGTATTTTTCAAAAGTTTGTTTAAATTTTTACAGCAAAAATACAACGTTAAGTTTGCTGTTTTGACGGAAAAAAATATACTACTGCCTCTGCTGAGACAGCTGTACTGGTCTTCAAAAAAGGCAGATACTCCGTCAAAAAGCAGCAGAAACTACCTTTTTTCAACTGGAGGTTTAGCGTATTAAACGAAAAGAAGAAATTGCCTGAGAAAAAAAGGCATTTTCTGTCTTCTCTTCAGGCAGTACTTCCATTCCGTGACGGAACGTCCTTTTTAGGCAACGTTACAGTGTTTGTAAGAGGTTTTTCAGCTGGTGCGAAACAGCTGATGCAGCCTTTAATATTTACGTTAAATAACAAAGAAAACGTCCATGTCGTTGAGATACAATTCTAGCCATAGGTACCAACGTCTTTAAACTAAGACTTATAAATCCATAGTTTGAATAAAATTGAAGCCGTCAAAATACTATAAAAAAAGATTAACTATTCACATAAATAGGGTAAGAACATTTGTGTACGTAATATGGACTAGACCTAGAGGAACAGTCACCATCCGAATCTCATTGTGCCTGCGCCTAGCGTATTCCGCACCGCAAATACTCAAAGCACTCAACCCGCAACAATTCGAAGGAACAACTGTCAGCAGTTCATTCATCAGGGGAGCCCACGCGAGCTCCTTCCTCCCTCCGCCACAAAAAAAAAACGCCTGGAAAACAGAAAGAGCCGGGCCGCACGCTCGGCCCGAGGAAGTTTCCGCGAACGCGGCGAATTTCGCCTTCGCGACGGATAAAAGGGAGCGGCGTCACAAAAGAGAGAAGGGCGCGCTTTTGTGCGCGCATCGGGGCGCGAGACAAGTGACGCCGAGCGAGCGCGACGCGGCCGGTAGCGGCGCTTTATTAATAATATCTCGCGGGCGTGCGCGGCGTTTGTAATTCCATTGTGAGGGCGCGCGTGCATTGTTCCGGCTAAAAGGAAGCCCACGGGCCACGGCCCATTATGTCAATAGCCGCGCTAGGCGCAAACTTGCGGCCGGGGCTTCGCCTTCCTCCTCCCCCCCTCTTTTGTGCGAGCGCCGGGCCGCAGACGTGCGAGCACTCCGCCAAGTATTCGCCGATACCGGGGGGCTCCCCAGCGCACACACGCTTTGCTCCCGCGAGCTTCCACGAGAGCGGAGCTTCCCCCCCGCGCGCAATCGATAAGCTTTAAAGGATAAAATAAATTGTTCGGCTGAGTTTATTTATTATGGGCATGAGAAACGCAGTCGATTTCGTAAGAAAATTGTATTTGGATGGTGTGCGATGTGACGGTGACTTTTTAGTTAACATTGAATGCAATTTACGTGTTGATATGTTCATGCAAATGTATGGCTTTGTATTTGGTATACAGAACAATGTTTATAAAGGAGGCCAACAAAGTTTTTTTGGTAAAGATGATGATGGCGAAAACAATTATTAAAACGTCGTTTCAATAAATTAATTAATGGACTCAGAAAAGCAATCGACCTTTCATTGAAAAAGAAGTCAAAGAATTGATGCATTTTCCAGTGTCTCTATTGCATAATGATCTGGGTTGATTGTTTATTAAGAAATTTTATATTTCTATATTTCTGGAGTTATGTAGATAATTATATTATCATCTGATTTAGTCAATAATTCTGGACTTATAAAAATTGAGTTCAGACTTTTATTTCGGTTTGTTTCGTGTTATTTGTTATTAAAAAATAGCATGACGAAATGTTTTCAATCAATGAATATTTTATTAATTCTATATGAACCTGGTAATTCGCGGCGTCGGTTCAATTTTCCCTTTACATGACTGCACCTTCAAAGGGGATGATACTTTTGGGATGGGGGTTAGGGATTCGCAGCTCGACTATAGTTTTGCGATGCGCAGTTAATGGATTAACGGACTGACGCGAGCCCGGGAGATTGGATGATGATGCATCACCCCGATTTTGCCCTATCGACCGAGGATGCATTTATGACTTCATTTGGAATTTTGTATTTATGAAGCTTGTTATGGTGTACGTCGTAAAATGAAATTTAAATGCGATTTGATATTGAAATCAAATTTAAAAGAAATAGAATAAATCACGACTGACAGCTGGATGTACAGACAAACCAAAAATGCTAGTGAAATATTATCCAGAATCCAGTACAATATCAAATGTCGATCAGAATAAATAATTCAAGTAACATAAAAAGGCATGTCACAATTCAATGTATATAACTTGAGGATAAGATAATTATTTATATGGGTTTCATCAATCTCTTCCAAACGGTTTATTGAATCTACAAAAGATTTTTTCTCTATCTAACGTTCAGTACAATAACCATATTTGATGATCGATTACACTATTTCAAAGAGACAAAGATATTGCTTCTATAGCGAAAGTTGAATTATCTTGCAATGAAAGGTCAGTCTCTTCTACAAAATGAACAGTAAACCCACATTTATAAGGTATGTTGTTACTTTTATATACAACATCTTTTCAATAAAAATCACTATTTAGCAACAGTCTACAACATATACTTAAAAAGAAAAACATTCATCAATAAATATGTATGAGTAAATGTATAGTAGACTTCGTTCCCGATTCGTTTGATTCCACTTAAATTGCAGCTATCCACGGGTCTCATCAGGCATCAAGTCCCAATTACGCTAACACGTGCATAATACTCATGCCCTCATCGAACCCTGTTTATGCATGCGACCTTCATACGTGTCGATGCACGCGAGCAGCTCGCCGAGGGTGGCTATGCGCCGCGTTTACTCAGTGACTGGCAATCGGTCATTGCCGCGTACTTATCCCTTCACCGGGACTCTAGCAGTCTTCCCCACCTCCACCTTCCTTTCACGCCGAACGGACCTTCGCAAACAGTACCGTCAGCATTTTTTCTTTGACTTTTTCAAAACATCGTAGATGTTGCCTTTTCGATACTGCCATTCGTCGCGCGAACGAAACGCATCGCATTCACATCACGAAAACATTTCAAGGGTACCATACGCGCGAAAGAAGGACTCAAAGCGTCCCTGGCAGCTGCGCAACATTAAGACGTGTCAGAAGAATTCACTTATGGGATGGACCTGGTGGGACCACCCCGCGGCACTTGCAGTCCGCCGCATCAAGTTGTTGCCATCAACAATCGTTTAGCCGGCGCGCCGGCGACGTCGCTAACGATAACTCATTGAGTCGCGGGTGCACGCATCGCACGCGTTAATTATCATTAGGAGTCGGCTCTCGGCTAGCTCATATTCGCGCCTCCGGCAAGCTAATGTCCCAGTGCGCCATTCGCGGACGTCTTGAGGGTGTGAGGTCCTACGTGGAAATTAACCGGGGGGACCATTGCGTATTCCTCCGGCGAGGGGACGCGCAAGTGCCATGTGATCTTCCCGCACACGACGACGAAAGAAGTTGCTCTTTGGAACGAGTTCGAATTTCTTTGGGTGGCGTTGATGAGATTCCAGAAAACCTGAGGTACAGTACTTTTCTCTGGCTTAGATGTGCTGAAATCATGTCGTAAGAAAACAAGAAGCGCGATCCTGGAGATTTAAGTTGGTTAAAAAAAGCAGTAAAAGTAAATTTGGTTTCTGAGAAAAGAAAGATGTCCGAGAAATTAATTAAAAAATGGATTTTTTAATGATGTTTAAGAGTTAAGTAAAATTATTGTTTGTGATTCAATGGATTTGTATTGTGAATTTTGTTAATTTACCTGAAACCACATTAGATTGTCTGTGCTTGACAATCGTATTCTTATAAGAATGAATTTCGACATGACAATATGTAACTACTGTATTGATTTATTGTAAGAAATATAAGTGATTTTTGTAAAATAGATGCAGCATCTAAAATTTATAACAAAATATAATAAATATCTGTAATTAAAACTAAACGTTTGTAATGTTCAATAAAGTTAACGAAGAAGAGACACTCGCAAAAAATAAATCTGAAAAAGTAAATGAAGCATCGACTAGCGCTGAACAAGCGTACACTGCTCGAACGGTGACCCGTGGGGTAAAAGGGGAGAGCTTTCACTTTGATTACGAGTTTCACCTGTACGAGAGGTAGACAGGCTTTGTTGAAGCTGATATAATGGCAGTAGGGGTTGAATTTCTGGGAAATCTTGTCAAAAAAACACGACCGATAGATTGGTACTTTTTCAAACTTACTTTGTTATTTCCAATAAATTTGTGACTGCTGGTGTATGCATTCTGTCATATTTTTATCTTCTATATCAACATTTAAAAATGATGTATTCCTAACTTTGAAGCTACAGCTATATAGAAAACAAAGTTTTGCATACAAAATATAGAAAAACATTTTATCTATTTGAATAATTTTTTTTACACCCTTATCTATTTTATCTGTAATAAATCCCATATCGCAACTACAAAGCGATACATAAACGTATTAGCTTATCTTCTTTCATAGACTGGTGTTAGGGGTTGAACCTCAAAAGCGGGCGAGTTGAACCCTCGGAAAGTCAGAGATCGAGGAGGAGAAGGAAAAAGATAAACAGCGGCCGCGCGGCCGGAAACGTCGCTTTCAATCACGCGTATGAGCGAGTCGTCCTTGCGCCAGCTGCCGGTGGGGGCGCGTCTCTCCGTATCCGAGCGCCTTAACGAGAAGCGACGTCAACGGCACGTGACAGTGTGACCCGGGACTTTATTACGGCCCTCGGCAGCTGCGCCGACGGGCAGGTCTCGTCTCGACCGCGGATATGAGCTTTTTTACCTCTCACCGCAAGACGCTGAAAATATTTGGCGTGTGAGCGACCGACGGAATTCGAGGCTCTCCCGGTTCCGCTTGTCATTGTTGACTTCTCTTACTCGCAAGGGACGGGCAACGCCATGGATTGTCAGTCTTGTTTTCAGAGTTATAATGAAAGCAAGATGAAATTCCAGTATGTTGGTAAATGTACAATATAAATAAAAAATGATGTTTTTATTTAAGACGTGAAAATCAAAGTTTACTAAAGATGTGATATATCAAGGGGAGGCATCGGGTCAAACTATTACTAGAAACTGATTAAGAGACCGCATACTGACATTGCAGTTTTTCGTTGCATTCAATAAATCTTTAGATTAACAACCAATTTGAACCAGATGTACATTCTCTAGTCTTGAAAGTATGTGTCTACTTTCCCACAGTAAACATTTTGCGCTAATTACAAAAATAAAGACCCTAAATTACTTTCGAAGATTTTACCTAGTAATTTACCTTTTCACACCTAAAGCTTGTAGTAGTGTCCCTTCATACCTAGTCGGTACGACCGACGGAAAATTCATAACTTACTGAAAACAATTCCTTCCCAATGAATTCACTTTTTAATACACGTATATAACGTAAACATGCCTCTGCATCAATAATCATTTTATTATAAGGTTTAGAAGTAATGATCCTCACTCCCTCAATTATGATGTTGCAATACAAGAGGTACAGAATCATCTCTTATAACATTGCCAAAATTGCAATCATAATAAATATTTTAATTTATCTTAAATGCGATCATCTTTTTCAAAGTGAAGAATATGCAAGTAAACTGCAACATCTAAACATCTTGTTAGCAGGTTCACCCAATTCTGAGATACTTGTTCGCGTATTAGTTAGTTGTCCAGCGCGTCGCGGCACTCTGACGACCCAAATACAACAAGTCAGGGAGTAAGAAACGTGCAAGTACCTCCTTCTTTAAAAGTACGATAATACTCGACCGTAGGCTACGACCAACATCGCCCAGAGGAGGGAAGGTGAAAAAAAAAAGAGACGCAACAAAGGAACGGCGACGAAAAAAGGTCGAAAGCTCACGAAAAAAAAAACTCGCTGGGCGAACCTCGAACGAAAAGGTCGCGGCTCACAAAACGCAGCGTCAAGGACACGTACACGGGCGCACATCGTAAACACAGAGGAGGTATAAGCGTGCTTCTTTTATCTGGCGACGACCATCGTTGAGGCAGCCCTGGGCACGAAACAAAAACACTTCGGCAATGGGACAAAGAGTACCCCCCTCTCGGCGCGGCCGACGGGGGAGGCGGCGGGGAGGGACCGAGAGAGAACGGAATTAATATTCCCGAGAGGGAGCCGAACGAGTTTCTTTTGGTATGCAGAGCAGGTGACGATGGGAGATGCGCGCTTGGCGAGCTGATGCGAAAAACATGAACGCGCGCGGGTTTTGGCCCTCCCGCCCCTCCCGTTAGAGTACGCTACTTCACAAACTTTATAGTTTGATGTTCAAGGGCTGACAAGTAAACTGAATTTGCTCTCTTAAAGAAAAAGCATCGTTTATTTTGGTACGTGCTTTTCAGATGAACATTTATGGGACTGAAGAATGTTGCATTCAATTCATACGTAGTTTCATTTGCGGCTTAATGTTTTTAAACTACAATGGCATACATTAATTAGTATTGATGACATGTATATATCTGACAATCAAGATTAAATTGCTTTTGAAGCAGAACGAGATGTTTAAATCCACATCCTAATTACTGACAATTTATTCAATTTATCCAAATGAAAGTGTCTGCATCACACTTCGAATAAAGTATTTAGATGATCGATCTTACTATAATCACGATTAATCAAACGTACAACTGACGCAAGTGCTTAATTTTAAAGATTTAAAAATATACGCTCGCAAGACACACTACCAATATAAAACCTCTTGCGCGCCTTATTAACCCCAACAATAACTGGACACAATGTAAATAAGCTAATTAAAATGTATTGCGTAACCTCGGTCAGAAAACATTTTCTAGTAGAAAGAAACGCTAGCAAGCTGCAAAACTTTTTCAAGTCCACTTTTGCGCGTCCGACTGGAAATTATTTACCGTAGAAAAGAAATCCAACAGCACTCGACTAAGACATTTAAAACGGGATGCACAGGAGGGGGATATATTTTATTCCGGCACTTGTCTCTCTAGCAGCGAGGATCTCGGAACTGGTGTGTGGCTTGGGCTTGGCGGAAGACGTGAAACGCGGGGCTCTCCGGGAGCCGAGCGACTCGCGTCGGCTGGCGGATAAGTTCCTTAAGCGGATTATCGGAAGCCCATCAAGTCAGCGCAAGTCAATTGCTTCCGTCGCAGTCTTCCACGGCTTATTGTCTTGCTCTTTGTTCCAGGCCAGAGATCAAGTTTAATCGATTTCGCCCTTATTTATCATTGATTTTCTTAATGGGAATTAATTTACTTAAAGTTAAGGCTTCGCGAAGCTTGTTCAATCAAAATTGAAAAATATTCTGGAAGGTAGGAGGCATAGTTTTAGAATAAATCAATTTGAAACGCAATTCCAATACTTTTTAAGTTAGGTTCTGGGAAATTTTTTCATGAAGCATTACAGTGTCAATTAAAATGTTGCAATCAAGGTTTGTTTATTTTAAGCATATGAAACCATAGAAAGTTTTTCAGAGCATATAACAAAGATCAAATGTGCCAACCACTTTTTGAAATGCGTTATATCAATTTTTCAACTCGTAAAAGGAAATATGAAATTTTTATTTTCACCAGATCGTTACTTAAAAAAGTGGTTGCTCTGTCAGATGCATTCTCAAGGATTTAACCATTTCCTTTTATTAAGACATTGGTTTCGCCAGTGAGGTAATGTTAGCAATTCTTTCTGTGCAAGCACTGACGAATAACAGGGGATACTCCTATTTTACAGAGGATCCCAAGTTCTACGAACATTCATTGAATACCTTCGTCTACCTTCCATTTTTTTTTCTTTTTTTTTTGAAATATCAAACAAAAGAGAAACATACACTATCGATCCAGTTCTGTAGTGTACATTGAAAAGCATCAGCGAACAATAAGCGTAATAGATATCCAAACCGCATCGGCTTATAAGCCATCGGTCATCGTGCCCGTCGATTCCCGGCGGCCAAAAGGAAAGGAGGAATGTAGGCGAATAAATCGAAATCCGATGAAAAGGAACCGATTCGAAGTAGCGGTACACAAACGAAAGCACCGCGGAGAAAAGAAGCAAGCGAATGGCAGCTGGAGGAGAGAGGCGATGCACAATTCGTTTCGTCCGTGCAGGGGCACAAAAGCCGCCCCGGCCATTGTGAAACTGCGCAGGCGTCCGTCGGGAGGAAAAACACAGAAGGAGGAAATCATATCGCCGTCGGCCCCCCCGTATACGTGGGAAGTGGAACCGAGAGCTCTGATGTGTTTTCGCTTATCTATAGGGAACGAATGTCGGTTGAATCGAACGAAGAGGACGAGATGCGGGGGATCGAGAGATACACAGATTGATAGGAGTACGAGGGGGGTACGACATTCGGTAAAAGTATTTCGGTTCATTGGCTTGTGGAACCCCGCATAGCTTCAGTTTCATAAAGACGTCTGCATGACAGAAGTGGCAGTCTGGACAAGTGGAGGTGGAGAATCTGATTTTCACAGAGTCGATTAAAAAAAATCTTAATTATCGAAAAAAGAAGTTGCCTTCTCTAGCTGTCAACAAAAAGAACGTTTTTAGCCACCATTATCAGTAAATAAATGTTTTCAACGAATGATTGGAGCGATCTACTTCGACGTGAATTCAATCACAAAGAAAATGGGTCTTAAATCTACCTTCTTTTCATAGCAAGGGGCATAACTCATTTCGTTTAAGTACAATTTATTCTTAATTTTCCATTTTTTATAGAACTGAGATTATATAAGCTGCATAAGCCATATACGCAATATTTATAAAATTAAATTTCAAACATATTTGATTAAATTAAACAATACCGAAGTGTTTGTTTATTGGTTACTTCAGACGATACAAAACGATTGATATAAAGTTTTAATAGCGCGGTTTTTTAGTGATAAACACTGCTCTTATCTTTTTAATTAAATCGTTAAATATAAAAGCAATTATTTCCTCACTTTGATCCGAATGCCATTAAAAAGCTATCGCAGTATCAAAACAAAGTACATTAAAGCTGCAATGGTGAGGCCAAAGCTAGCTTTGCATTTGGCAAAAAATGCTAGGCATACGATAGAGGCACAACGTGTAAAGAACGCTTTACCTTTTTGGGAGGAATTCAATTTAAGAGCGCGTTCCCAGCCAAAAAAGTACGCTAATCTGCAGTTGAATTTCGTTTACCTCAGTGAAACCGAGTGAAAATTGAGTGAACAAAAGGATGAAAGGAGCACGCAAAAATAAAGGAAAAGTGCCAATATAGGGGTAGGAAAAAAGCTGATCACTTATGTGCTAATCAATGTTATAGATTGATTAAACTTCGGCAGAGACGAAAGGGAACTGATAAAAAATAGGTAAGTGTTCAAAAACTTATAAACGTATAGCATTGATGCAAACAAGTTTCCAATGTTTGCATATCCAACAATACATAAAAAATTAACATATTGACTACAGAAATTAAATTTCTCTAAATCCCTTTGAATTTCGTATACAGCGCGTACTTTAAACATTCACCTCACCATAAATTCGAGTCGCCAATACATATCCCAAACGAAAGTTCATTCCAGAACTAAATGTCCCGGCGGAAAAAGCAGCGTTCGTTTAAATCCGAGGCGACTGAGAGATCAAGGGGAAGGTCCGTCCCGGGAAAAAAAAACACGCGGAAACGCCTACCTCGTCCGAGTTTTCACTCGGACCGTTGAAAACGATCGGGCCGATGAGCTCTCTCTCCGGCCGGCGAGTTTGGAGGATCGAGAGAAAGGGAGGCAGGGAGCGGCGCACGCTCGAGCGAAACCCAATCCGGCAAAACGCTTCGTTAGCGCGCGCGCGAGCTCACCCTCGTTACCGACAAGGGTCGCGCGGAGACTCCTTTTTTTTCCACCTGGCGAGAGGGGCAGGTTCCAATCGAGGGCCGAATTATCATTCGGCCAGATGTACATTCGTTTAATTAAAAGTATCGGCTTCTGCCTGCCGATGTATAAACGCGAGATTTTACGCGTGGGGACGTGGCTTTTTTTTTCGATCACAATGCAGGCGAGAAGTTAAGCTGGCGGTGTATACGGAGTGGAGAGGGCGTTAATTAGTTGCCGTAAATTTTCGAGTTGTTATTCGAATTTAATTTTGTGCAGATTAATTAGGGTTGAATCTTTTATGATGTTTTAATAATCTCATAAATTACGCTGAACAATAGTGTCAACACAATATTTTTCAGTTTATTCATGTTTACGTAATTATTGCAGTGATTTCATTATTTTGTAATTAATTTTCTGCAAGTACTTAAAATATTTTACGTATGCTTAATTGTCTTGTTTACTACGGGCTTTATTACACTGAAATATTTTTAATTAAGTGTACACATCGTAATTGTAATTCTTCAGAAAGATAAATTTTCGTCGAGATACATTTTAGACATAACTTTTAGGGGTAATTTATTAATGCAAAGTTTTACTTGTGTTTACGTAAATATAATTATTTTAAATAATGACATTTAAATAGAAAATTTTTAAGTCTTAAATATCTTTAACAAATTCTTGTATATTTTACAATTACTTTTAACAATTTTCCTTATATACTTCGCAAAGAAAAATGTATGACGAATTATATAAGGAATGGTACATTAATTTTAAGGTGTAAGCATTTAAGGTATGGATATCGTTCAAAATCATCCAAAATCACCGTAACATTACGTTCTCACAGTAAATAATAATTTTATCCTTAAAGAACATCCCCGTGGTCATCGCGTCAGGCATCGAATCCACCATCGCCGCCCCATTACTCTTCTCGGCGCCACCCAAAAAGCCGTGGGGCCTACGTCGTGATCGGAATACCTCTAATAAAACCTAATTTACGGCGACGACAACGTCGAAATAACGGCACCTCGGCCGAAATTAATAACGCGTGGGAGAGTAAAAAAAAAACGGTCGCGACGTCCCCCCACGGCTCCAGTTGGCGTATATAAGCCTTTCGAACCGCCCTCTCATTAACTTTTTCGTCCTCTCCCTCCACGGCGCCGCAACAATGACGCCCGGGAAGCCGTGCAACAAAGGGCTAGCGCGTCTGGCTCGCCGGTGTAGCGCCGGATTCATTTCGGGGCTTGTTTACTCGAAAAGTCAACTCGGACTCGAGGCACGATATTTTCTTCCCGTCATTGCGTACAGTTACGTTTGTAGAAGTGTCAATGGGTCGTGAATGTTAAAATTGAAGGGGCCGCGATAACGGACTGGAGTCTCCGGTCTAATTATTTTCTGAGAAAACATTAATTAATTTGCGTGCACTTGCCTGAAACAACAAATATTTGTATTTTACTGAAAATAAACGAGTTTGTTAAGTTAATCCTCTTAAAGAAAAGAAAAAAAAATGGCAGGATGTGGTGAAGCATTTAAAAACGCATTTTGATTGATTCATTAGTTTCTGGTTGAATGGCTTCAAAATTCAAAAAGTTTTGGTATACATTTTCTAATATTAAAATTGTAATGTAATGCATCATAGAGAAATAAATAAATATGATATATCTGAGCGCGCAAAACGCGTAGGATTAGCTGGTAAGAAAAATACAAATTATGCAAACAGTACAACCAATAGGAACAATTACTTCCTTCAGGCATTGAATTGCATCTGCGAAACAAAACTGGTATGTAAAAAAATACTTAATAGGATTACATTCAATCTTAATGTAATATCTGCAGTACTTAAATCTAAATCGCTACATTTTTTATTACATTTATAATAGTGAATAAAACACATTCATTCCAAGAAAAATAAATGACGCTACCCAATTTTCAAAACAAAAAATCGTTAATGATACCGATTTATTTCAGTCTATCCAAAGTAACTATACTCTTCCAATAAAACGATCAGCATAAGAAATCCGCGTACTTATAAAATCCGTAATCCTCCCCTCTCCGCAAGCAGTTAAAAAAAAACGCAATCATTCCGTATAAAAGCTCTACTTATCTATTTATTAAAGAAAGCAAGAAATCTAGGAAACGGCTAACAATTATCTACGTTCGCGAGGAAAGTAGGTGGCGAAACAATCGTTTTAACGGTAAAACAACGGAGCGCGCGCGTGCCTGCCCAGCCCCGGCCCCGCCGAAGTTATCACACTGACATAATATCCTTCATCCTTATTTATTTGCCCGAACGCCGCGGCCGATCCCCGGCCGGATAAAGGCCGCAGCGCGAAAATAGAAAAAAAATCCACCGCAATTACATTATTTTCCCTCCACTTTCGTGTGCGCGCGCCAATTTCCGAACTCGGCGTGTGTATACGTACGCCGGAGCCGCGCAATCTCGCATCCGTATCTGGAGGGAAGCGGCCGGACTCTCCCCCCCGGGCAAAAATGCGCGCCCCCCGCGACGGCCTTTTAGCTCTCGCTTCTGTGTTCCACTTACGGGCTCCCGCGTGTGCGAAGGGAGCGAGGGGGAGAGAAAAAAAACGGGGAACCGCGCCGCGGTCTCGCGATGTGTGACGGCTCGTCGATTCGAGGCGAGGAGCGCCGGCACTGCGCCTTTGTGCCCGTGGGAGGAAGCCGACTTTGGCTTATTGCGCTCGCAGCTAACCAAACATGTCGATACGCTGCACCGAAATAGACTTTGAGTTTAGCGTTTGATTTGTTGCTCGCGATCTTTTTTTTCTTTTTTTTTCTGGTTGCGCGCGCACGCGTGAAAATCTGGAAAATCTGTCAGAAAAAACTGGATTTTTCTACCGTAATTTAGAAGAGCAGTAAAGTGGTTTATTTTGTTACGATCTGGAAAATAATGCACAAAAATCACTCGGTTATTAACCTACTAATTCCGCGCACTGCTGCAATTTTAATCCTTCGTCGCTGCCCTCAATACCGAAATTCATTACCCCTCCAAAAAAAAAAAGTCGAGCTCTTATCGGATTCGGCATTAGTCGGTATAGTTCGGTTCGCGAGGGCGTCGAAATTTTTCACGAGTCTTTTGTGCATTTTAAAAAATCGCGCCGCTCCCGCGAAGATAGGAGCTCTCGACGGCGGCGGCGGCCGCAGCCGAGCTCTTTGAAGCGTGAGGCACGATTCTGACCTACTTCCGTGGATTGATCCCGGCCTGGTCATATTTAAAATTGAAAGGTGCCAGCGCCGTGGCTCGCGAAAAATACGATTGCCGGAGGGGTGGGCCCCGAAGGTGGAGCGGCCGTGATGTCGAAGTTTTCTTTATTTTTTTCCCCTTTCTCTACTTACTCGCGCAGAAGCCATTACACGAGCCCGCCGGTCGATCGGCATTGTTATAGGCCACGGCTTTTAGACGTACCTGCAACACAGAAAGTAAGGAAGAGGTTAGGCTTCGGATGAATTTATATTTGCAGGCTTTTATTGCTCTATTGTTGGGGAGGGGCTATTGTAGTGATCGCAACATGTGATGTAATTAACTTGATAGAATATTATGTTGTAGTTTATAGGCACTATGTTGAAATTTCATTATAACAGATAGCGATAGATACGGGTAACGTATGAATTTTTGTAAGAGCTGGGGTGGAAAACTTACAATTATTTATAACGTAGATTTGAATTTCTCATGTTATTATAATTATATCACTGAACAAAATAATGTTAAAATAAATTTATTAAATTAAAAGAATCAAAAAATTTATTATAATCTCAAATTTATTAACATATAAATTTCAACGATTTAAACAAATTAAAGTATGTCTATTTTCGTCTAGTCATTGAACATCAAAATATGAATTAATTAGCAAAACAAACTTTTTATTTATGTATTCTAAAGTGTATCATTACTCCGCAAATTCAGTTGAGAATTGCGAACAAAATAATTCACGGCAATCATAAACGGAAATTCAGTTGCTGTTTAAAATTGTTATTTGCAATGAAAACCCGCGCTGACGCAGTATGCAAATGCAAACTCGTTATTTTCTCCTCACCGAAATACATCGTAATATTAACCAAATACCACATGAACGAGTGTCAACATCGTTGCTCTTGCAGGTCTTCTAAAAAAAAACCCGCCGCCTTCATCGATACTCATAACGCAGCTAAAAAATTCTCCCAGCCGCGCGATGGAAAATTTCTATTCGTCCGCGACGGTTAAAGAAGAAAACCGAGAAACGAGGCAATCAATTAGCCGCGCGCCGCGCGGCACGTGCTGTCGGTCCCACGGGGGCCGAGCGCCTCTCACGCGCCGGCTCTTTTTCCCGGTTCCACCGGCCGTTTTTGGTCAAAGCGCACGCATAAATCTTATCGCTTCCGAGAGACCGACGACTGCTCGGATGAGCACATCGGAGCGGCGACGACGGGGTAATGGCTCGGGGAAAAGCAGAAGAAACCGTCTGCGCGGGTAATGATAAAACCATACGCGGACCCGCGCGCTACTCGTCATTTCTCAAATATGCTCTCCGCTCTCGAAACGAAGATAAGCGCGCGCATCGGAGTGCGCCTCATTTCGTTCGTAAATTTACGCGAAAATAATGTTGCTCGATAAAAGAGGATTGCGATCGATCGCCTTTTATGCCCTGCTGTTTAAACGTTAAAATTTAAACGAATTACGAGAAACGCATTTTTAATAAATATTTACGTTCAAAGCATCCGCGTTGTATCCCTATTAATAATGAAGAGAACAAAGGGGCCGGAGCAAGAAGGGGGCTGAAAGCCTGCATTTTTGAGCGCATCGATAAATTGATAATCGAAAATCCGACGGAATTATTCGCGCGAATGTTGATTAATATTTCGGACTGCGCTTTCTGACAGGCGACGCTTTTGATTCCTTTTACACTTTGACTGGCTTTATTGTTGCGTCTCTTTATAAATCGCTGAATTCGCTCTTTGTATCGCGCGAGCTACGCTTCCGCTCGTTCGTTGCACTTTGGTTATCGGCAATTTCTTCTTTTATCAACTTTATTGCCAACATTTTTCATTGTTACTACGAAAATAATTACAAGGTTGCACGTTTTGTTTTCTTTCGCGTGTGATATTTTTAGCTTACATTTTTTTTGTTCAGACTCTTCAGCTTCAGTGCACAGTGGAGTGTATTGTATGATAGTATTGGATCTTTTTTTTTAATTTTGTGAAACCAATTTAAAAATAGAATAAATCATATGACATTTTTTTCTGTAGATGAAAAATTCAGATTTGAAGGGGTTAACAAGTATTATTAAGAATAATTAATTGTTTCGTTTAAGTACACTCAGTTATCTGATTAAATACTGCAATGTGTCTAAACATTTTTATCTGTATGTTTAAATCTTATCTTTGAGTACATTTCAATTGTATGTTTCTTGAACAATGACACGACAATGTCACTATAAGTAAACAGTTTAAAAGCGTAATTACAAACAAATTCAAAATAAACCAAAAAAACAGTAATAAATTCTGCAAATAAAATTCCTATCATTTAACTATTACTTTTTCAAATACATAAATTTTGATTTGACGTAAATTTTAAAGCATAGTAGTATGAATTTGATGTAATTGCTTGTAGATACTAAGGAAGATTTTTGAAGCCTATCCCGAAAAAATACCTAAACATTTCCACCAGGTTAAATTTGATCTAAGTATATAAATTGGATTCAGATCTTGTTATCAGACATAATACAATCTGATATTTGAGTGACATTTGCTAACAGGATTGACTCAAATATAATGATAATGAGAACAGTCAGTCGCATACTCTCTAGAGGCCAGAAAATTCATTTCGACGAATTGCTGCGAATCTCACTCAGATCTCTCATTTTTTTATTCTTATATCACTGCAACATGTAACGATCATTGAGACAATTTTTTTAAAAATAAATTCGTAAAGAAATTTTGAAAATTTAAATTATAATGTAAACGCTGAATGCTAAAATTTTTTGTGCGTAAAGCAGATTATTTGAAATGTCATTAATCTAAAGTAAATTAATTGATAGTAAAAATGGGAAATTTGATTCGTATGGTTTGCCGTTAAAACGATTACGGCCTGGGGATCCTAAGCCCAGGCTGTTGGAGCAAAAGTCGTTGGAAGTGGGAAGGGGTTAGAATGTGTCCTCCATTAAACACACTCCATTAATTTTACAACGCGATTTTACGTCTGGCTTTCAAATTTTTATAGAGTCTCCTTGATGTCCTACGCTTTTACAAATTGGAACGTTCATCGCTAAGGCTTTACACTGGGTATTGGTGTGCGATCGCATTTACGACTTAATGAAACCGATGTTTATAAAAAAAATATACGGTGTTATAATTTCACTTAAATTGAAATAGACTTGATAATAATTGTTTTTTTTTTTCAAATATTTGTAAACAAATATGATAATTAAGAGTACGATAATATAAATAGAAATAAATCTAATACTGACATTTCTTTTGATTTTTGTTATAGAACTTTTTGATGATGAAATGAAATAAAATATTTAAAAAAAGTGAATGTTTTTCATATAAGTTTTTAAGAAATGTTTGAAGTAAGAGACAAAAAATTGACCTAATATTTTATTACTAAATCCGATAATACTAATATAAGAATCGATGGTCCAAAACTCGTTGCAGCAAAATTCGTTTGAAAAATTCTAAACAGCAATTAGAGAAGAATAGAGTTTTCCAAAGAACCCCTCGCCGAGTTTCAGTATGTAAATCACAGGGAAACAAGGAAAACAGCGTCAGCGACTTTCCGCGAGGGTGGCGCATCAAAGCAGGCGCAAGTCGGTGCACTAATGAAGTCCGAAACAATCAAAAAGCTCGCCGACGGCGAGCGCTCTTTTGAATGCTAATTCACCACGTGAGTTTGCAGCAAACGCAAAGTGCGAGCCTACGCGTGTCTGTTGTCCTATGTAAATTGTCGTCCCTCCCGTACGAGGCGTAGACGTTCCTTTAAGGTCTTTCCTCGTTCTTTGTTCCGCTCTGCTTTTCAATTTTTGTCCATTGATTTTAGGCTAATCTGGTGTGAAAATTAAAGGGGTTTCTGTATAGATTAGGTGAATGCAGTGAGGCTTAGAATGTAATTAAGAAAAAATGTTGATGGTGTAGAAGAAAAATTGTAATTGGTTTGAGTAATGATGTTGAATAAGACATTCTAAAGTAAAATGATGTTTGTTAATTTACTATAAATCAAATCCAATTTCTAAAAGCTGATATTTTCGAAACATATCGAAAATATAAAAATAAATCGATAAGTTAAATCAGAAATAATTTCTGTTTCTCAATATAAGATATAATGATGAAAGGTTTCTTTGATCAAGAAGAAAATTTCAAAACTATAAAAAAGGTTCTTTGAAATCCTGCAATTTGATGATTCATCGTAGTTCCACGAATGACTTCAATCAATGAAACGCTTTCATTGATTAAATTTTTCGAAAAATAAATTTCAATTTAACTCTAATAAAAAAACAGAAATACAAAAAAAGAGATGAAAATGCCAATCCTTCAAGTGATATACCTTTCGCATCGCGGACCAGCTGTACTTCCTGTCGCTGAAAATATCGCCTCGAATTCTTTTCCAGCGTCGTGTCCACAAATGAAAGTCGATTTATCATCGACGGGCAAACAGAATAATTCCGCAGCCGACAATCTCGGCCTCGAGCCGGCTGAAAAAAAAAATCGGCTCTCCCCGATCCCGGCGCGACAACCGGCTTAAGGACGTCGACGCGCGTCGCCCGTATAACCGTGTTCACCGTCAATGAATTTAATCTCCCAGATATCTCTTATCCCCCTCCCCGCTCTCCCTTATCGCCATCTCCCCCCCCCGTGTCTTCCAGCGGGTCTCTCTTTATTGCCGCGGCGCGCGGCCTGGATCCCGCTCGCCGAGCGTAAAACGCGCGTGTTAAGCGCGAATTGAGATGAAAATGAACGCATCGCGCCTCGTGGTATTAAAGGCGCGCCGCGGCGGGGAAAAAGAAGTGTACTCCGCGATTACGGAGAGAGGGAGAGAGAGAGAGCCGTAAAACTTTATTGGACCGGGTCTTTATCTGCCGCCGTGAGATGTTTGAGCTGCTGCGCGAAACAATGCTGCCGCCGACTCGGAATAATCGCCGGCTTTTTAATCATTCTTCTTTGTGCGCCGTAATGCGACTGCTTTTTTTCCTCGCGTTTCTTCTTTCGAATTTTGCGATTTCGAGCCAAGGGCAATCGCCGAGCTGTATGTTATCTCGAGGTGCTTATAACGGATGATTTGGCGCTTTTAAGTTTTGTGTGTTCAGCCGTGTTTTTTTTTGTGCGTGCGACAAGACAATGTGCAGATTTCATGAAATTCGAGGGAAACTAAACAATTTACTCGGCATAAATTTTTTGGAATTTTGAGAGTTAAGAAGTGAGCGAGAGATTATTTTTACGGAAATGCCCTGCTCGTTCATCATGAACTTTATTTCTTTTGTTCATTAATGTCATGTTGCTGTTCCATAATGTAAGGGATTTATTATCCAGAATTTCAATCGATATTCCATATTTATTCAGTATTTTAAGTTGATAAATTGTTCGTAAAAGATATAAATAATCAAAGACAGCTGTTGAAACTTTTCTTCAAATAAATTATCAAAATGATTTACCATAAACAGTAACTACTCGTACACTGAAACAGCTACTTGTAAAATTTATCATGAAGCTCTGTATACAAAAACACATGACAAAATGCAATCTTGTAATAATTTGTATAAGAAAATCACTAAAATTTCTAGCATCATTATTTTACACTGTTCGGCAAAACGTATAATTTTATGAGAAAAGCTGTCATTTTTATATGAAAAGCTCTATGATTTTTATGAGAAAAGCTTGATGACTTTTATATTAAAAGCACAGTATTTTTTACAGAAAAAACTTTGCAATTTGTACAGGAAAAACTCCAACATCTTTTAAGGAAAATTTTAGTTATTTTTACAAAGCTTTTCCTCAAAAATTATGGAGCTTTTATGTACTGTGACTAATCGTCTAAAAATCTGATAAAAATTATCTGATTTTCTTTGAAAATTTCCGCTATCTTGTAAATCATCCCTCGCAATCTTTAGAGTAGGCATCACAGAAAATTCAAAAACAGTACCATTTTAAGATATTCAATTTTAATGGTAACTTTTCATACAGTACCATTTTGATTTAAATTATCGTATCAAATCCATTACCAAATGCATCGCACGTCGCATTAAACAAAATAAATTCCAAGAGCAAGAAGCGTAGAACCAACGTACAGAAATAAGGCAAAACCCCGTTAAGATTTTGCAGCGCGACTTTAAAAAAGCAGTGATAACCGTAATGAAGCTAGCCTACTAAAGGCGCTAGGTGCCGGGTATAACCTCGCGAAAGCGGAGCGCGCAGACACCGCAAGACACCGCGGCCAATCTCACGCCCAATTTACAAATGACCCCCGGCCAGCCGAGATCGAGCGCTCCTCCGGGCATAAACAGTGCACGCCGAGCGTCTTCCATTCCGGGACTCGGTGCGCGCGCGCGCGCGCGGGACAATTGACTCGTCGTCGGCGAGTGAGATGCCTATCGCCGGGACGTATCGCCGGCCTCGTAAAACGCAGCCTCGCGTCGTAGATTCGGACCGAGCGATAAGGCGCGACGCTCCGCGGGCTGAATGCCGAGAGGAGATTATTGCGTCAACGCCGCGCGGCGCTTTGTTCAGGTGGCCGTCGAATTTTTCGCGGAACACGGTGCTCTTTCGATTTTTTTTCTTCCTCGTCTGCCGTGGGAGACCGAAGACGGTGCCGCGGCGCGATTTTAGAGTGAGTACGCTTATCGCGCGCTGGACTTTGATCTAAACTGTATTCGGGATTGCATACGCGCGGCTTGTAAATGTGGCAAAAATGGAGATAAAGATACGCCGGGCTGAGTATTGCTTGTTTTTAAACACTATAACTTGGTCCGAGTGTCCGCTGACGATGTTATCGAAAGTGCGATAATTATTTTTAACGATTTCCGAGCTCTGTGTGACGTGCTTTTATTTTCTTGGCGAATTGTCATGCAATTTTAACTTAAATTGTGTATTATTTGAAGCTATGTGTATTATGAATAGTGTGAGTGAAATAATAATTTAGAAAGGCATATACAATTTACGTACAGTTACAAATGTTCGGACAGTAATTTTTTTCATTTTGTTTGTTAAATCACTTTCGTAAGTATATTTTGTAAATTATATAAAAAAATCTACTTCCCGTGTAATTAATATGAAGATAAGTATACGTAATCTATTCGATACGTTAAACGTTATTTTTTGTATTATATACCTTTTAGTTTCATAAATAGATGTATTTTTTGTACGCACTTCGAAAATACTCTCACCAAACCATAGCCCCAAGGTACTTTTTTTTATCTTTCATATTCACCTGACCAGATATGGCAACTGGATACTTGCATTAAAAATTTTATTCATTCGATCCATCAGATAGAATATCAAAATGAATCAGCCCTTATAATTTTCTATTTTCAATTTAAATGAAGGATAAAAAAATTCATGAACAAATTATAAAGAAAAGAAGAAAGAAAAGAATGAAGAATGAAGAATAAAAAATAAAGAATGAAGAAAATATATATCCACTATTTTTTAATATTTTATTAATTATTTAATGAAATATTTCGTGCTTATGCAAAATAATTGAAAAATATTTTTATTTTATCTTTATCTTCTGATGTAACTGTTTAAAGCAAGGATTACTTGAAGAGTCGCGTTGTAAATACCCATGTAAAAGTTTCTTGCGCAATAATATCTGTATCACTTTACGTATACAAGTTTCCGACCACACTATAATCAAAATTAACCAATACCTCGTTCCCTCCACCAGGAAACGAATCATCACCAGCGCAGCCTCCGCTCGATTGCGGCTCGACCAAACCGCGACAGCGAAGTACAATCTTTTTCATCGCCGCGAAAAATAAACGAAAAAAAAAACACCCACGCAGGACTTCGCGTCTTATCGCAAAACGCTCCCGCGGCCATGTACGGTCCTGCATCGCGCGCCTCTCGTCCCGGGGTTGAATAAAAAGCGAACGAAAAAAAAAGAAGAAAAGAAAAGATTCCTAAGCTGCGCGCCGCGACAACCTGTTTCGCGCGCTCGCGATTTGATTTCCGCGTGTGCGCCGTCTCATTTTCCTCGGTGGCTCGGCCGCCGCCGACGGATAAAAGGCGCGGGACCGGTTCTCCGCTCTCCTGTTACGCTGAAATCTAATCCTGAAAATCGCCGGCGACGATTCCTCAAAAGGCGACGCAGGCCGCTCCTTGCCCCGGCGCGCATTGTGGACGCGCCCCGCTCGCGTTTCGGCCCGGCCGGAAAAGTCGCGCGAGCTTTTCAATGGCCGAGCTTAGCGCGGCCGTAATGCGCGCGTGAATTATTGCTGAATGGAATTAGCCGGGAGGACTTAGGCCGGGTAAAAATCGGATAAGCCGCGAAGATTTTGAGGAGATGCGTAACGGCGGCGCGAGGTTTGCGCGATGTAAGGGACATTTGAATTTAGGATTTTTTATTTGTGCAATGGAATGGTAGTTGAATGAAGGGAATATTTCAAGTAAGTCTAGGCCTGGTGGAAATTGAAAATAGTTTATGGGCAGAAACTTACTAGTGTTAATAGTTACTGGATAGGGAAAGACTAGTTTTACTGGCCACAAGTCGATCATAAATGAAACGACTTTGCGACTAAAGTATTGTTAGTCAATTTCTAGATAATTTTTAGTTATCTTCATTGACATGACATGATAATTTTGTCTATTCCAAATATTTTATATTAAATTGTCTTAAGGAATGTCCTTAATCGTACGGAACTATTTTTGCAACTAAATGATCCAAAGGAAAACGAATCTCAGATAAAATTCTGGAAATGTTAATTTAATATTTTCATCAAAATGCTGATTACGTCTATCAAAATTCTTTTGGACATTATTTCTGTTGTTTATAAGTATATTCTTAGCTAAAGAGTAAAATCTCGTATAATGCTAATTAAATCACGAATGATCAGATAGTTGACATCGCTAGTCTATTTTAATATTAGTAAACATTAGAATCAGAATAATTAACTGCATATCTAATTGCATCTATAGCTGACCTCGTATTCCGCGAGCTCTGCACCGAACTGATAAATCTAGTAGATATATAGGGTAGATACCTATCCTAAAAACGTTTACAACACTCTCATTAATCTTCATTTCATCAAACAATCCTGACGTATTTATTTCTGTTCCCTAAAAATATGGTACATAATATCGCCAATAATCAATAACCGACTCGACCACCAGAATAGGCTGCCGTTAAAAAGTATCCAATTGAAAGGAAAATCCGGGTGGGTTGAAAGGTCCCCGGCTCGACATCTGCCCCGGTCCGGCCTCGTTATCTCGCGCGCGTGCCTCGCCAGGCTTGCGTCTGCGATCGGCCGATAGCACGGGGAACCCTGTACAGCCGATTTTATGAGCGCACGCGCGCGTATGCACGAGGGATGGATGCGAGCCGGCAGATAAGATTTATCAGGCCGTCGACCGCGACGAGGACACGTAGCCCGGGCCCGGGCGATTGCACCTAGGGATTTCGTGAAAAACGGTTTTTAAAACGGTTGTTGGCCTGGCTGGCTGTTTCGTCAACCTTGCCTGCTCAATTGGATGCGCAAAATACTCCAGGAACGCTTGGGTAAATGGATAGTTTAATCCTGTTGCATTATACATTTGTTGTCATTTTTTACATTGTGACGTCAGTTTTCTTCAATGACATGCAACCCAGCCTTATTTGATTATAGGTTTTTTCCGTTTCACAGGTTTAAATATTAGTGGACTAATAGGAAGTGGAACGGCAAGGATTAGAATTGAGACTTGAGGTATTAGAAATGGTTCAAAAGGCAAAAGGATCAGCAATAAAGGAATGACGAATACGAGCTGAGTTCCATTCATTTTTTTTAATCGCAAAAGTTTTGATAATCTGAAAGTACATTCAGAAAATAAATTGGAACTTAACAGTGTATTGATTATTAATCAAGTTCTTATAAAAAAATCTTCTCTCTAAATTTAATTCAGTGATAGTTGCGCAACTGAACCGAAAAAAGTGTATATACACTGAATAATTAGTGACTATTCTCTGTATTCACTTATTTTGCAGTGTATATACACTTTTTTCGGATTAGTTGCGCAACTATCACTGAATTAAATTTAGAGAGTTAAAATAATTAGTCCTGTTAAAATTCACTTATCACTTTTTTATATCAAACGTAAATAATCCATTAATCTCTACAGAAAGCTCGAAAATCTTCGGTATAGGATCTACCCACGCCGAACGAGAAACACGTGGTGCAGATCGCTGTAGGGTACAGTGACACGTAAGCGACCTATTAAACGGGAAATCCAACAGCCCGGTTGAATACAACCGGAGCCGGAGAATCTGGTGGCATCTTGACGCTCGCTCGCGCGGATATAAAAAGTCGCCGAGGCGAAATTCCGCCTCCCGTAGCACGCAACCCGGCCAAGTTTCGCCGCGTCGTTAAAAATCGCTGTCGCGTCGCCGCCGCGGTGCCCGTAAAAAGAGGCGTCAGCCGACGCGGCGAAAAGGACCGAGTCGAGCCAAGGGAACCGCCCGCTCTCGACTTCCCTTTTTTTTTTCTTTACCCCCGCTGCGATTTCAGTCCGCCCTCTCTCTGTTTTGCATGCGACCGAGCGTCGACCTATCCCCTCGATAGCGCCGTGGCATTTATTCTTATTTACGGTGCTACTGTAGTAACGTTAATTCGTATTTTTAAGCGATTTAACGCTTTTTTTACGGAACTGGCAAAATCTCTAACGCGTTCCGCGAGCACTAATTTCTTATAAATATTTGTTTGCCTATGATTCTGAATGTTGGCGCCATTCAAATACAGGTATACTCATGAATACAAACAAATCATGTTTTTAAATGTTTCGCAACATCCTGTCATCATTTTAAATAAAAGGATTTCTGTAATTGTAATTATTTCAGGTGGGTTGAGTAAGATTTTAAAAATATTTTTTAGAAGACTGAAAGATTTGGGGGAGTATGCGAGTCAAATCTTTATCAGTCGTTATTCTATTTTTAGTTCTTTTCTATTAAAAGACGTCGAGCAATTGAGTTTTAAAAAATCGGTCTTGAAATACAAAAAGAATTGACGTAAGCAAATATTGCGTATTCGAATCAAGAATTACTGTTAGGCTCAATCGATACTAAAACAGAATAATGATAGTACCTATATGATAGATGTAAGAAAGTTTAAAGAAATAAGGCTACTATATTAATGAGACCGAATGCTATTTTTGGCAAAATAATGATGTTATATTTTAAGTAAAAAAATCTCATAAAAATCTAATCAAATAATCTCCAATGAAACACATCCATCGATTTATTCGTCAAATATATAAAGGATTGATCAAATAGGAAATAGATCGTTAAGAAGGAATGGGATAAATGAATTTTCGGTCAAGGATAACTCGTACAATCATATAAGATTCTATTGATTGTAATCTAAGAGTAAGTAACAGTTTAATCGATTAAGCTGTAAAGAAATGTACATGCACTTGCTTAAGAGCTATTTTTACAAATCAATGTCTCTTTCTCAAATTCATCATACATTCGGGTCACGGTTTTTTCCCTCTAATTTTGAATAATTAAATTCCAGTGCGTAACCTTTCTTTTTGTGAATTCAACTCAATTTTTATACGCAAAGAAGTCCCGAATAAAATAATTATTCGAGATTAGGTTTTTTGATTATTATTGATTATTATTAAGAAATTATATAAATCGACTTCTCATTGATTAAAAAGCGATTGCAAAGTTACTTATTTAAAAGTAGGAACTATTCGGAATGAACAACCCCTCGGAAACTCCTTAATACGCTTCCTTCTGAATCTTTAACTACAAACTCATTATTTCCCTCGTTACGACGGCTTCCTCTCCAGATAAGCAATGCAAATCTAAAATAACCATTCAACCCGACTCTCCCTACACCCGTACCCAAAGAGAACAAAAACTTCGCGCAACACGCAGGCTGTCCAAAAGACCGCGGGGCAAGAACTGGTCGTCCGGCGCGAAAAACCGCCGGAAAGAAAAGGCGACGCGCGCGCGCCATAGGCCGCTGCAAACTCGCTCGGGGCGAAAGGGAGAGTGCGACCCAGTGCAGCGGCGGCTCGCGCGCGGCGCGAAAAGCGACGACAACGTCGCTCCGCGGCGCTCCGAGAGGGAAAGTATATGTGTACGCCGCGGCTTAATTATGCGGCCAGGCCGGCCGATCGGCAAACTGGATTCGGCATCCGGCGATTATCGCGGCAGAGGCGACACGCGAGCCGGCGCGTTTCATTTTTCTCCATACCTCCCCCTCCGCGCGTATATATACTATCGGTCTAATTAGCGAGGCAGCGTTTGTATTCGCGCGCGCGCTGCGGCCGCTCGTCGCTGTCGGGCCCTCGGCGCGGAACGACCGGGGAATTTCCGCGACAGGCTTTCCGCCGAGAGCCGATCCTTCTGTTTGATTGCGAGTCGTGAGCTGAATACCGCCGAGGTTCTTGGAGTCGCTCCTTCAAAGAATCGCTTTACGTATTCTTCGTGTATCTGCTGAATTATTCTGCTTTTTTTCTAATTTGCGGAGCGAGGTGGGAAGGATAAATATTAATATTCTTTTTTTCAGGTGTCTAGTGGATCGTTGTTTCCGCCCCGGCGTGCGCACTGCTCTGTAGTGAGAATAATACACAGTGTTGTGTATAATTGTACACCTGCTATGAAAAAATTAGGGCCGCAAGTTTTGAGATCGAGATACGCAGCGCTTCTATGGTCTGCATAACGATTATCCTTTTGAAAGGCAAGGAATGCTTGTGATGATAGTCTTACTTCCAATGGAAGTTACACACTTCCTTACTATCAAAAACACGAGTTTCGAATAAATCCTGTTGACTCAGGATCTTTAGTTTCCTTCAATATGAAGTTGCAGATTTAATCATACTAAATCCATTACAAGTGATCGTGGATCATTCTGCAGGAATGAGCGACCAAACGCAACCCAATATAGGTGCTGATTGGTTGATGCCAATGGAAGTAACATTGAAAAACATAGGGAGAAGATAAGAATAGAAGGAGTGAGAAATATAAACATGTTTTAAGAGAATACAGAGTAACACCACCGGTGCTCGTTTCACTTCACCGACCAAAACATCTTCAGTCGTCCTAACAGCAGCTGCAAGCATCAGTGACACACCCAGCTCTCCAGTTTTGGAAAACGCTTTTAACAAAAAGTGGGAAGCTGTTCATCACTTTTAAGAGCGAATTAATAAGATTTACGCAAAAAGCTGTAGGTATCATTTATCATTTACTTGAGAACAAATGTATCCTCACTACAAATGTGAAATAATAAAATTTAGAAATGAAATGTTTCTTATTGAACAAAATTGAAGATTACGCCTACCGTTTGAAGATTAAAGTACAAACTTCAATACCTTTATTTTAAAAAAATGAACAACCTAAGCCCAGTAGTCGCTAAAATAAATTCTAAATGCAAATAGATCCCCTCAACCCATGCTATTCCAGCCGACCCTTCGAAAGCATCCGTCGCGTGCCCCTTTACGCGGAAAAAAGCTCCCGTCACGCGTGGCCGCGAAATTCAAACGCGCGCGCGTCTTTCACCGGTGCGTCGACCCTCGGCCGCGAGTCTCACTACCGGAAAAAAAGGGCGTTTCGGTGAAAAAGAGAGTCGGAAATCGATCGGCCTGACCGATAGGCAATGCTCTCCCGCGCATTAATCAGCCGGGCGTCGCGTTAATTCCAGCCTATTAGGTCGCCGCGCGCACGCCTATGGCCGCGCGCGCCCGGGGATTATGAATGGGCCGCGCGGGTAAAAAGGAGTGGCGCGCGCGTTTCCGCCCTCGGAGAAACAGAAATAACCGAGGGACACGCCCGGCTTCACACTTGCACTCGGACGAGCCGCCCTCTCCGCGTGCTCGACGCCTCCCCCTTACCCCGCGGACGATAACCCATAAATTTTATTGCGGATGCGGCACGCGAGAGATGCGCCCGTCAGATTGCCGGAGAAAGTGCCGCTCGCGTCTACCTTTTTTCTCTCTCTCTCTCTCCTCGTCCGTTTCGTTCAGTGCTTTCGGCATTTCGCGCCGTGAGTTTCTGCAAATGCCTATGTTTAAAGTTTTGTCGATCGATTCTTTGATAAATTATTTCGCGGTGTGGGAGTCGGGAATTAATACGTGTAGCAGTCCTACGGTAGTCAGCAATTGCACGTGAATACTTTAGAGCGATTAAACATTTAATTTATTGGACGCTAATGAAATTTTATAGTCGCCTGTACTTCTATGTACTTTACGAAGACGGATGAAAATTAAATTTTAATGAATAATGACTTTTATTCGCTCGAAGGATGCCAGAAATAATAAATTATCTGTCCATCTTTAATGTCGCAAATTAACGGATGAACACAATAGACTGCGTGAGTAACAAATCGAAAGAGAAATATTTTATCTAGCTCTTTAATCGAATTGAATTGTAAAGTAACAAAAAAAGATTTAATTTTAATAACTGCATAATAAATCGGTGAAATTTAATTCCACGCGAAATTTTAACGGCGGATATTACCTATCAATAACCCACTCGAACGCGTGGTATACAGCAAAAAAAGGCATCGAACCGTACGTTGCGGCACGAAGAAGTGCGAGCGAGCCGCGCAACACGGCGGTCTAGTTTCACAAGAATGCCGTGAGCGATATCCGCCGCGGATTTCCATCGTCCGCCTCGATTACGCGACGCTGCCCCGCGCCGGGGTAAGAGTTACGCGCTACCGATAACCGCCGCGCGCTCTTTTTCTTCCGACCCCTTTTCCTCCTTCTTGGCCTCCGCCGCCTGTAGCGGCCGCTTCTTTTTTTTTCTTCTTTGCGGCTCCTCGCTCCGGCGGAGAAAGTCTTCTGGGAATGGCTAAAATGCCTGGTGCACGTATGGCAATTACGACGCCGGGTGTAATGTACTCGCGCGCTCGAGATAGTGTTTGATGTACCTGGATTTAGCGGGTGCGGAATTCTGCTTAGATACGGTAATAATAATGTTAGTTAACACTTTAAGGCGAGTGAGAGAATGTAATTGTTGATAAGTCGTTTTATAATGGACTTTGGAAAATGTATTAAAATAGGTTCTGTTATAAAATTCTGTTAATGAGTTACGAAAATCATGAAAGTATAGTGAGAAACAGTTTAAATAATTGATACAACATAGTATTTATAGTAGACTTCATTCATCAGGGGAATGCGGGGTATAGCGGGCCACAGGGCACAGTGAGCCACCCCATTAAATATTTCATTTGCTGTAAAACATTTATTAACAAGTTTCATTGAAAATAAAATATTTTGAAAGTATATCATTATTACATCTGTATTACTGTATACAATAATTATGATTTCCCGGATAAAATAACCCCTCGAATCCGTTACTGGAAGATATGTCTCAGATTTATCCTGATAGTAATTATCACTTATATATATATTATTTAATTTATCGTTTTTTTACTTCAAACCAACTGCAAACACCTCCTACCTCTACAAAAATCATCACGTCAGTAAAGAATCCGGTATCCCAACAAAAGTCAATTACGCCGTAAACAGAAATCGCACAATCCTACGTGCAAACTAAAAAAAAACCCGTCGATATCGCGAGATTCGATACGGAGTATCATCGGGGCGCGATTAGCCGAGCGAGTTTTCCGCGCGCGAGGGGCACTCCCTCGTAGCGGTGTTAGCCCGCGGGCCGCGAAGAGGCGCCAAACAAAAATCGCAGCGCGCGAGAGGAACGGCCACGAGGCGTGCGCGAGCAAGAGCGAGAGAGAGAGAGAGACCGGGTCAGGTCGATTAGGCCGGCCCTCGCGCCGGGGGTGGAGGGGGGGAGCGGCAGGCATATACCGCGCGCTCAAAGTGCCGCTAGATAAGAGATAATAATAATTGAACGGCGCTGACGTCAGCGGTAATGACATTGTTCCGTTACGCGGCACCGAACCGGCCGATCGAACGCGCGCGCAAGCGGCCCTTTTTAACGCGAATTTCACCGCGTGCCACTTTTTCGCCGCGCGAAATTGCCGCCGCGGCTTCTTCCTTCCTTTTTTTGTCCGTATTCGAGCGGCGCGCACTTCCGCCGCTTATTTCGTTGATTTTCCAAAAGGTCCGGCGATTTAGAGGCGTGGGCTGCGGGAACGCCGGTGCGATTTCAATTTGGTGCCCTTTCGCGCGCGCGCGCGCGCGCCGCTGGATTATTGCGTAGTGTAGGTGTGCTTACGCTTTTTTGCCTGGGTCGAATTGAAGCGAGGGTAATTGGGCAATTCTGAATCGTGTTTTTGAAAATAAAAATGATTTTATGGACTGGCTTGGTTATCGGGAATCGCATGATGATGTAAATTTAACTGTTGCATAACCACGCCGGCATGATCAGGGTAATTTTATCTGTTCGTTCTAACAATAGCGACGATCAAACATTTTTCTCGTCGTTTTAATAATCTAGTAACTTTTAAATTTTGCTCGTATTCAGTGTACGTGACGGAAAATCGAGTCTTTAGGAAATGATATGAACTCGATTTTTTTTATACCTATATAACTTTTTACAGCTGATAAACAACGCAATTACATTTTAATTTAATTTTAATTCCATTAGCTACGGAATAAAAAGATTTAATTGAACAGTACTTATTCAAGCTACGGCTACGGCCATTAATCGTCCACTCCACCAGAGCCGGCGCAACATTAGCAACATGCGAAAAAACTACCTAAATTTCTATCTTTCATCTCTTCCCTCCCAATTATCCCCCGGCGACTAAAAAAAGACCATAAAAGGCTTAATTACGCGTGCCGAGGGGTGCCGCTGGCGTGTCGGCCGATCATTTCGCTGACGAATCACCTTAAACACCTGATGATCGCCTGTCGACGCGAGCCTGCTAAATTGGAGGAGTTCGCGCTAGCGCAAAAAAAAAAATAAATAAACTATCCCCCGCCGCGGCCCTCTGCTCCTCCTTCTCATTGGAGCAGTGGCACGGCGTGGATCACGCTCGCTTTTCCGCGGCGCGCGGAACGCGCAGAAACGATCCTCGCGTGAATTCGTTGGCTCTCGGTTTTGTAAGCCTCGCTCGAGATGTGATGAATAGGCCGCGCCGTTGCATAATGACAGAGATTAAGCGCCGCCGGGGAGCCGCTGAATGCCAATTAGCGGCGGCCGATACGTTTGAATTTAAATTCAGCGCCCCGCTCGATATGCTCCTTTTTATACGCGGCACCCGCGGACATTTTTCGTTTTTCCCGGCCGCGCTACTGGACCATTAATTTCAAGTTTGGCCGGTTGGATTTTCTACGCGCGATTGTGCGTCCCGCAGGCTAACTTAATTAATGATTCCGAAATGTTTTAGGTGAACTTTTGAGTGTACTGACGAGGTTTATATGTATTCGTGGATAAAAAAAATTGATTAAGCTGGCTCGGACCGAGTGCAATTTGTACGCTGAAAAAGTTGCGATGCTGTTTTGGGAGCTCCAGACTTATCGGTTCGTTATCTTTTTTAGCATGAGACTTAAAAAATAAATTGTTACAGTCTGTACGTGCAGGGAAAAAAGTAAAATCTTGGGTGAATGCCTTGAAAGTTGAACGAAATCTTATCATTTTTACTGTTATTTTATAGCACAAGAGAAGACTAAAAATAGACTAATTTTGTTTTTCTTGTACATATTAGTTTACTCATTTATTTCTTGTAATCCAGTTTTCTATTAAATTATATCTATAAATCTGACGATTATACCTAAAGTCGATGAATCTAAAAAAAATCTACTTCTAAGTGTAATAAAACTTCCAGGTGCGTAATACGTACGTAGAGTTTTCAAATTCTTTTATATTTCAATAACTAAATTTATTGCCTCTACTTAACAGATTTATGATTCACCTCAATATAGTAATTTGTAAAATTCGTGAGATTTAATTCTTTTTCTCCGTATACACAGTTGAATATATAACGCGTATCTGTATCAAAATTTAATAAATATTCTTACGTATCGCCTGTGCAAACATTAGCGACTGAACAACAAAAATGCTGTTTTCTTCACGGGCAATAAGGGCGATTCGTGTTTCTCTAAGGATTTTGTCCCGACAAAAACTAATATAAATCTTGAAAATACCCCGCTGCGACGAAACTTTCGCTTCTTTATTACCGATCAGCTCTTGGTACACATGCGGCTCCCTTTTGCTGGGGACAGCCGTAAAATGGAAAACTTTTTTTCAGCTGCAATCCCCTCTAACCTTGAGGGGAGATCTCCCATATTCTCGGGATGAAGCCACGGCGTGATCGAAATGAGAGGGAGTCCGGCACTCGCTTCATGCGAGATTATCGATTTTAAGTGTTGATTTATGAGCCTTATTTGGCTGTGATTTTTTCGCTTCATTAATTTTGGATATGAGAAAAAATATTACAGGCAGACGCATAAATAATCGCGTTTATTTCAGTGTAGTCGGAGTTTCAACTTGCTTGGGTGTAAAATTCTTAATTCAGAAGCGATAAATTTGATATTTTTTTTTTAAATAACCTGTATGTAATTCGATACTTTCATTTCGAGTATTCTTATATGGAGGAGTTTATTTTGTAATATGCTAATTAATTTCAAAATTACGTGACTTATGATTTAATTATATATATTTGAATAATACTTACTTGATGATTTCATTAGATTCACCAGATGAAGAAACGTTTGAAATTTTTTAAACGCCAGACAGCAACATCGCTCTCGTGATCATTTCAGCAGAATAATCGAGGGGTTTCGCTTTGTTATTTTAGTAATATTTAATTACAATCAATCCATCAATTTAATAGGTTTTAATCAATTCGAAATAGTCATGTAATTACAAGTAATCTATAGTATTCAACGTTCATTGATTACCAAAAATAATATTGATTTTTTTAAAGGAATACATTTTTTTGTGGCAATCAGTTCAATGATGTTCAATTTCATGGCAGGATGCCGCGTTTTAATTTAACTGTACATATCGAGTTATATACCCGAAGTAAATGATTCGAACGATCGGTGGAATTGCAATATCCACCTATAGATACAAACGATTGTCCGAATATTCAGTGATAAAAAATTAATTAAAAACAATCATTCATTTCAAACCAACTGTATAAAATTCAAACTTCTCTTAAATTATTTTTATTTTTAGAAGCATCATAAGTAAATTCAGATTTATCATTTTAGAATTTGTAATATTTAAAAAAAACAATAAAAAAAATACTAATTTTAATTACTCCTACTGATAACAACTGATTATTGAATAGATTACTTGCAATCAGTAATGATTTTTTATTTAAAAGTCATCATTTAACAATCTTTAGTTATTACATTTGCAAAAAACGATTATAAAAATAATAATTACATTATGAAATTGTAAATTGATTTAGTGTTGATTAAAAAACGATTGCGAAGTTACTTATAGAAAGTGGCTTTTGATTACATGAAACTGATAACCCCTCGAAAAATTTTTAATAAAAGTAAAGGAATAAAATAAAATTTAAAAAAACATTATGTTAATGCACGAGTAATAATGCAAAGTAAGATAATAATCAAAATAGAAAGGCTATTGAAAGCAGTAAAACAGGTTGAATAATTTATCTCGGCACAACAAAATTTTAAAAGTAAAATTATTTTCCCTTTCGAAAAACAAATGCACCGAGCGAACGTCAATTAAAACTACCAGTTGAAAGGACACAAAACTCCAGCAGCCAATGAGAACTACTCCGCCAGACGGCGAGGCAATAAGTCCTCCTAATGTATTATTCAATCAAGCGTGGGACACGTATTTCCTAAACGACTACCAATTTACCAGGGGGAGCTAGGTAAGGAGCGATGAACGGGTGACGGGTAAAGGAGCGAAGGGTTAAGTAAAACAAGAGAGCAGCTTGCATTTACAAACAGTACGCTTTATTTCAGAGTTCACTCCGCCTCTCTTTTATCTTCTCGTCTCTTTTCTTTTTATCGCAGTGGCGCGTCGCGCCGGTACAATCACAAAAGGGGGGCTGGGTGGGTGGGTGTAGTTCAAAAGGAAAAAAAAAGAGACGCGCGAAAGTGAGGGTGGGGTGGGTTTCAGGTGGGGGGGAGGGACGCGGCGAAGCCGAGATTCGCGCCCGCGCGCGGGCCACGATCGAAGTGCGCGCCCCGCCGGTAATTCGATCGCGGTCCACCTTGCAGCGCGCGGCGAACTCGCGACGCGCCGGCGAATAGTCATTCCGGTGGTCCTCGCCTCTTACGTTTTTTCTCTCTCTCTCGCGAATAAATATGTACGTCTCTCCGTAGTATAAGCGTCTAGCTGAGAAAATCGGGTTAAAAAATTACTACTTTTTCTAGCAATTGAACGACCTGCTTGATTATATGTATAGATTTTTAAAGAGGAAATTAATGTACTCTTTTCTTTTAAGAGTTCAAGTTTTTAATAATTATTGTTACATCTCTTCAAATTTTTCAATAATTATTGTTAAACTGCTTACAAAAAGTTTATTACAAATTGTTATTAGCTCGAGTAGGTCGTTTAATCATTAAGAAAAATAGCAGTTTTTTTCTAACCCATTATTTCTCAGTGATAATAAATATTTTTGCCGCGAGCGTTCAGGACCGCGAGAATGAATATCCGCGCTCGCTATACAACGTTGACTAAAATTCAGCGATACAACTCTCGTCGCAGACTTTTTACAGGAGGGGCCTCTTGGGGGACAGAGGCGAGAGTGCAGTGCTTCTTCCCGATGGGAAACAAAAAAAAAACACAGGAGGGGGTTATAACACGACAGCGTTGCGAGGCTCGCTCGCGCGACCGGGCCAGCAGTGCACTTTCGCTCTTCCTTCCGCGTGAAAACTTCGAAGCTTCGAAGCTCGTGGATTCGCAGTGCTTTCTCTTACTTTAGTTTTCTTCCTTTTTTTGTTCATTATTTATGTATCGTTCGCAACCGCGCCTGGGGCGTTCTCTCGCTCGCGCTTTTTTTTCTCAGTTTTCTCTTAAACTTGCGCTAAAACATGCATGCTTACAATATGTACAAAGTATTTTGCTCGTGTGTGATTATCGTGAGACACATTCTTCCTTCGCTTCGTTTACAGTGTACGACGTCGAGACAATAAATAAGTTAATCCGTGGTTAAAAAGGTGCGATTCGTATCTCGTAAGCTCCTCGCGCGGGACCTCGAAGCAAATTCGACTTACATTGATATCAATCGATTGAGCGGCGTGTGTTAATGAGTTAATTGTATCGTTTACACTTCGTTTCGCGTCGATATTAATGTACAGTCCTTGTTTTTTCTTGTTATCATCGCGCTCCGGTCTTGATTTGACAAAAGTGTGCAAGAAAATGAAAGAGAAAGGACCGGCCGATTACAAAGTCACATGCGGACGCGAACAAAGGCTCGGGACGCTCTCACTTCGCAAATAGGAAAATTGTTGAGAAAAAGAGAGAAAGGAACAATGCATCGTAGGCACTTGGCACGTTCCCGCCTTTCGCGCACATCTCATCCCAAGATGCCGGCGCTTTGGCTTTTTGACAGCGAGTTGCGGCTATTCCGATGAATCACGGTTCGTTCGTTTTTTCCCAACGAAAAAAAAAGAAACAAGCACACCGCTTCCTCCGTTTATTTTCGTAATTCAGATTAGTCGCGATAGTCGTTTCTGTATACGCACGGATCGATAGAAAAATGCTTTAGGAGCCCTTTGGAAGCTATTTCATCTGAAGTACAAAAATAATATCGCCGATAAAAGTGGTCCGGAGCCAATTTTCGAGCGTCGAGCGGCTATTTTAGCGGGATGCGAAAATTTCTGCCCCTAGCGCGCCCCACGACTTCCGCCCGCGGACCCGGGGAGTCTCTCTCGAGTCCCGCGTAAGTGGCGCGTACACAAGGAGGAAAGAGGCAGGAAGCGTCGTTAACTTCCGATCGGGCTTGGCTTCCTTGCGCCATTATCCTATCGCTATCACAGTTCCTTCCCGACGTACCCCCCGACCACCCGCCCCAACCCCCTTTTAACGTGGACTAGTTCCCGAGTCGCTTTTCATCGGAGAAGCTTGCACGGCCGTGGGGGATTTAATACTCGCAAATTTCGACGATACCGGGAATTTTGGAGTCTTCCTGTGTTAACTTTTTTTTTAATACCGAATTTCCCTTTTTTGTCAGTTCTATCTTAAGCTGCGATAATTAAAGAGAGAAAGAGAGACGATAATTTTTTTGTACTCTATCGTGAGTAATTTTTACTTACATATATCACTTAACTATCTGAGAATTAGAATAGTTTGTTTTGCCGATAATGTGCTAATACAAATTTTTAGTGCAAAAATAATATTCCACAATGAATACGAATTAACGAAGTAACGTGTCCTCGTAAAAGATTTAATTCGAATTGTAAAATGGGCTACTCTTTTGGGGTATGTGACCGAACGCGCAAAACAAAAGAGAAACCGAGTGGACTGCAACACACCGGAATTAATCATCGTCCGGCGTAAAAATGCGTTAGTTCAACGGCCCGAAAGCCGGTGGCATTGTCAGGGACTCTTTTTTCCCCTAGTATAAAATGTAATTATCAAAGAAAAACTTTACTGCACTTTGTTGCCGCGTTTCCGCTGAATTTAACGACTTGCTTTCTCTCATAATCCTTCAAAACAGACAAACGAAAATTTCCAGTCATTTCTCAATTTAAATGTAAAACCGCATCAAGCGTTCGTTAATAAAATTACAAAAAAAAGCGAGAGAATCTCCACGAGATAATAAACAAAGATTTTCGCGTTGTCTAAACTGAAGGTTTAGGAGGATGGAAAAAATTATGAAAGCTGAAATTCCCATCTGATGGCGTTATTCATCTTTTATAAGATCTTGGGAATCGCGCGCCAGCATAAATAAGGCTTTAACCACGCAATTTCCTTTCTCTTTTGAAAGGCGCGAGCGCGCGGGCTCCACGCCACTTTAGCGCCGTGCCCAAACTAACCTCAACGATTCGCAAAGCCGCCTCGGGAAAATTAAGTAACGGCGGCCGCGCGCACCGAAATTTCAGCCGCTCGTACTCGAAGAAGAAAAAAAAACGCGTCGCGAGGACAGGTGAGTCGAGAGCGAAAAAGAAAGGAATGCCCCTCTCGCAATCCGCCGGCTTTTAATCCCGAGCGTCGCGTTCAATCGATTGCACCGGGAATCGAATCGCTAGTCACGCGTGTCTCGCGACGACGCGTCTGTCTCTTTCTCTCTTTTTCCTGCCGCGCTTTTGCGAAACGCCGCGATTTTCCGCGGTAGCGACGGGGATACTCGCGCGTTAATTGCTTTCGCCATTCTTTCGGAATGAAATTTCGCGACTTTCGCGATCGAGTTTTTATTTCTATCGGCGGGCGGAAAGGGGGGGACGCGGCCCTCCTCCGTCGCGGTGAAAACTCATTTGCCTGTTACCGGGAAGGAAAATAAAAATCGCCGGCTCGTAACTCGAAATTCGAGGAAAACCTCGGGGAGAGCAACTGGGTCAGTCGTAAAATATAGCGCTTTTAAAAGGAGTATCTTTTAATTTCCAGCGGGCGAGATAAATCGCGCGCGAGCGAAACTCGTTTCTTTTCTCTAATTACATATCCAGGGCGATGTCTGCGCCGCGGTGCAATCAGAACGAGGAAAACATCGGGCCGGAAGAGAAAGTTTCCGCGCGACGAAATCCGAGCAGCGCGCGCGCTCGCGAAAAAAAAAGGTCGCTCGCCGGAGAAAAGACGCGAGTCTCGGCAAAAAGCGACCGGGAAGTGGATCTCGCGCTCCCCTTTGGCCGTTTTCGTTCGGGCGGGGATAGGAGGAAAAAAAAGAAGAAGGAGAACGGGATACCCGGCCGAGGGTTTCGGTAGGAAAAAAAATTAGCACCCGCTTTCTCTCTTTCTCTCGCGCGCAAAAAAAAGTAAGCGCCTAACAGCGGATGACCGCCGACGGAGGTGGACTCGTGTCATTAGCCGCGAGGATTGCGACGTTCGAATTCGGCGCGGTCGCCGAAATCGAAATTTCGAACGCGTGATCCAGGTCAGATTGCGCGGTGACTTCCTTCGGCGCGGCAAAGTGAAATGTAGCCGCGGGAGACCGATACGTGCTCCTTTTACCAAAAAGTTTAATTTGCACGGATCCATTCATCGCGTGCCAACGAAAAATTTTGCCTTTCGCTGACCCAAAGACTCGGGAAAACTCGATAATCACCCCCCCTCGTGCGACTAATGAACAAATCGATTTCCGTCGGTGGAGAAAAAAAAAATGAAACAAGAAGCCAGTCGCGTGAAATTATGTACATTACACAAAATGCTTATTTATAGCCGGTGTAGGTGGGGAGGGAGATTAAGCGGCGAACCGGCCGCGCGCCCAGAGCTCGCCCATGCTCGCAACGGAAAGGGGGGGACACAGTGTACAACGAGTGCAGCGCAAAATTCGCTCGCGCGACTTTATTCACGCTAGGCGCCGACCTTACGACAAGAAGAATGTGAGCAGGGTGCAACGATCGATTTCCCCGCGCGCCGAGGAAAACGCCGTACGCAGTGTACGTGTGTAGGTGTGTGTAGCGTGTGTATGGTACGTATTACATCGGTGAATTTACTTTCGATTCCTCCTCTTGCTTTTTTTTTTTATCTCGCGTCGGATTTACTTCGTCGGCGCAAACGCAGTGACTTAGCGGAATCGGAAACTGTTAGACGTCTCACCGTTGATCTTCGCTTCGCGACAATCGATGTAGACCACCGCGCAAGTTTTCCAAAGGAAATAAAAGCTTCGAGCGCTCCCACAGAGCCAGCGGCTTTTTTCAGTGTCTAACTTCATTAAGCATATCATTATACTGCAGTTTCGTTAGTGCACGACCTTCTGACGTCGAAAAATCATTTCTTACACCTGTTGAGGGCAAGGACCCTCTTTACGTTTCAAAAGTTTCCTACCAAAAATTAAACGGAATTAATTTCAAGCGCAATGAAGTTAGACACCAAAATCGTCGCGGGCTCTCGGGTTATAAATTCAGCGCGCTAGCCGATAATCGCGCTCGATAGCCTGGCCACTTTCTCCCGTCGGTCCGCGCGCTCATGAGCGAATCCGCACGCTCGTCGTCAATCTTGGTCCTGCGCCGGGTATCGCGATCGGGAATCTCGCGCGGTAGATCCCCCCGCGCGCGCATACAGCACTCGCTCGCCCGGATTTCCATTTGTTCCACATGCGGCTCGCGAGTCGAGTTCCCTCTCGCTTTCTCTCGCTTTCTCCCCGCGGATGGGTTCTTGCGCACTCGCGTCGGGCATCGCACACACGTTGCAATTGGTAAAACTCGCCGGCGGGCCTCTCTTCATCACTCCTCGGCCTGGAGAAGGGTGCGGAAGTCCTGCTGCAGCTTCGACTCGTGGTAGCTCCAGATGTCGCTGAACTCCTCGGAGTCGTTGGTGGTGTCGTCCTCGGGGAAGGCGAAGGCGCTCTTGGCGTCCTCCGGGCTGGCGGAGTAGGACGTCGGCGACGACGAGTAGAACTTTATCTCGAGGTCGCGATGACCGTTGGGCGACGTGACGATCTCGGTGGAGACCTCCAGGGGACCCTGCACCCCCGGGCTGCCGGAGCCGTTGGACAGGCTGCCGTTGGGCGAGGTCTGCTGGTTCGCCGCGGAGCTGGACAGCGCGGTGGACGCGTCGCCCTGCCACGAGCTGCGACCCTTCGGGGAGTCGCCCGAGTGGCCTCGGTCGCCGATGACGCCCACGTCGCGGTTGGGCACGATGTCCTCGCTGAAGTAGCTGCTGGGGTCGCTCCAGCTGCGTCGCAAGATCGCCGCCCCGTCGACTTTGTCGCCGCGAAGACGCAGGCACTGATTGTCACCCACGTCGAAGTACTCGATGGCGTTGGCGTGCTCCTGGCAGATGAACGACGGCCTCAAGAACAGCGTTGCCGGCACTTGGGAATAGCGATGGTGATGGTGGTGGTGGTGATAGTCCGCGGGTGGCTGGGTGGCGAGGTACTGGGGTGAGTAGCCGCTGTTCTGCTCGCTGATGTCCCAAATCAGTGTGGCGGGGTCACAGTATCGGCACTGGCACAGCGAGCCCTGCATGCAGTCCTCGTCCTGGTGACAAGCGAGCGTCACCGGCTCGTCGAAGTCGTGCAGGAAGCGCGCGCTATTGTTGTGGCGCAGGTAAGTGGCTTTGGCCTGACACACCGGAACCGGCAGAATCACGTTCCGGTTGTCATCGAGCACTTTCACCTGCACGTGTCGGTGGGTCGGGTAGCCGTTGTTGTTGCGCTGGGACATGTGTTGCCTCGTGTCAACGACCTCCTTCTGTGCGTTCGAGTTTGGAGGTGTCGAACTGTTACTGCCATTAACAGGTGCGTTCGAGGAACAGGTGTTGCTTCCGGGATGCAACCGATTATAGCCGTTTTCCCTATTATTATTTCCAATATTTGCGGGTCTTCGGTGGCTCTTGTAGTAATTGTCACTCGGGTATCTTGCATTGTCATAGGAATTCACCGCGTTGTAGGATTTCAGCTGCTGCGACTGCTGATGTTGCTGTTGTTGTTGTTGTTGCTGCTGCTGCTGCTGTTGCTGCTGCTGCTGCTCTGACAGTCCGCTGGGAAGCAGTGTGGACGATACTACCAGAGGTGTCTGTTGCAACTCGTCCACAGCTTTCGAGTCACTCAACGTCGACGAAGCGTTAGAAGGATTGACCACACTGACCACCGGCGGCTTGCGATCCTTCTTTCTCCGCTTGCGTGGTTTGATGATACGCGGTAGGCTGTTCTCGGAGTTGTTTGAACCCGAGCTCTCGTCGCTCGCAATGCTGAGAGAATCGATATTGGCCACGTTGGTCCCACCAGCTGCCGTTGTCGCGGTCATCACTGTCGAGCCGTCTTTATTGTTGGACCCACCGTTCGCGTCCTTGCCATTCAAAGATTGTTGCTGCAGCCTCTTCTGATCAGGAACTATGGTCTTGTTTAGTCTCGGTGGCGGATGGCACCTGGCAGTGCCCGCAGCGTTCGATATGTTGTTACCGCCCGCGGCGTTGACGTTGCCGCCAGTAGTACAGCCGTTGATGAGTCCGGCAACGCAATTAGCGATTCCGTTGAGGCCCTGGCCGTTGTGAATTTTGGCGCGGTTGCTGTGAAAGCGGCCCGACAGTATCAAAGGGGCTCCCTGGGTGTGAACGGCGAGCCTCGAGAGCGGCACCCTATTGTGCAACTGCTGCTCGTGATTGATCTGCTGCTGCTGCTGCTGCTGGCCCTGGGGTGGCGAGCGCTGCCCGTTGCGCCGCGGGTTCGAGGCCATGGATATGAGAGGTGCGCCGCCGGCCCAAGTGCCCACCGAACCGAACTGCGACTGGCATTGCTTTCGCAGCGCGGCCTGCTGCTCCTGCTTGCGACAGCCGCCGAGCGGCTTCTGGAGTGCCGGGCGGCCCGTCGACGATATCAGACAACTGCCGATGTAGCGCTCCACCTCCAAGGCACCCTGGGAGGCCGGGCTCATCTTACGCGCGCCGCTCTCTTCGCTACTGCACACTATCCTGCCTAGCCGCGTCCTCGGCTTGACTCACATATCACTCGTGCACTCGTAACTCCCTTAGCCCATGTCTCGCGGGGGCTACGGTACGGACGCGGCACTTTTCTCTCTTTTGCTCCGAAAGAGAGAGACACACCACGGGAGCGCGCCGGGAGCGCGTGCACTCGCGGCTGAATGGAGGCGAGTCAGAGGCTGAGTGAGAGGATAAGAGCGAGGCAGAGGGAGTGAGAGAGAGAGCTGAAGCCTCTCCGGACACTGGTTGTTCGCGCGACGCAACACGACGACCAGACGTGCCAGCGACCGGAGCGACACTGACGGTACGCCCGTCTGCTCCGCGAGCCGAAGCGGCGGCGCGCGCTTCCCTCCAGTTCACCGCCGCGCAGCGCCGCCGCCGCCGTTACCCCCACTCGGTGGCTCGCGCGCGCTCTCTTTCTCTCTCTTTCGGTGCACCCCCCTCTCGCCACCCCGCTACTCTCGGCGGCGACTCTCGTATACTCCAAATACGCGAGAGACTTTCCTTCCGCTGACGCCAGACGGGAGATAGCGCGCGCCAGTGCGCGCGGATGTTTATTTCGTGTGATGGCGCTTTCGATTGTGATCGCGCGCGCGCGTACACAAGCCCGGCGGGGGGACTCCAGTAATGATGTATTTGTTTTGAGGACGCGAGGCTTGCAATTAGTGTGGACCATGGTTATTGCGTACAATGCATAATTACTTTTTCCGTGTTTTCTTTTTTTTTGGGAGGGGAAATCCGCGGGAAGCCCCCCTTTTTCAGGATACGTCAACTTTAATTACAGGTAACGTGTGGGACAGTTTAATTTTGTGCTAAATAGTGAAGTACAATACACGTCAAAATTTGGATAACAGTTTCGGTAATAGGTATTCATTGTCCTGCATTTTCTATTTTCCATTTAATGAAGCGAAATTCTTCACCATTTGTAGTGCAACAAGACGCTAACGGCCAAGTAGAACCAATGCCATCGGAGAATATTACAATTCCCTCAAAATCAAATTTCGGCGTTTCTTCCCAGACTGCTAGTGTGGACTCATCTCTCTTACAATAGCCACAGAACGTTCGAGTCAATTAATCGAGCCTTTTATTCGATTAAACATTGAAGGAAAAAAGAATTGTCTATAGACATGAGTTAATCTCACCAGGAGTGTCACACCTACGGGGTACAGATTTGGACGAAACTTTAGGACCCGTTTTCTACTACCTCACAATAAAGTAAACTACCTTTAGTGGTTATCCCATTGGTCTTTGGTTATCGGCAACAACGAAAAACATTAGCATTGCTCATATACCCAATGTTAAAAATTTCGTATATGTAGATATAGTAGCAATGTTAATAAACATTCTGAATGGGCTAAATAAAGGCCTATGGGTTCAAACTAAAGGTGGTTTGTTTCACTATTCGGTACTAGTCCTGGTCAGTTAATTATTGAGATTTGACAATGTTATTGGCACGAGTAATTAGAAGGTTGGTTACTAGGTACAGCCACAACGCGATCTAGCCGAGTAATTAACTGTTCCTTTAGCAAAATTTATTGTCAAGTATTACACAAAAATTTTATTAACACGTTTAATAAAAATTGTAAAAGACGTATCAATAGTAGAATATTTTTGCCTCAGATTTTTAGAAAAAGAAAATGAAAATGAGTTCTCTTTACATATCTCGTGGGGGTGGAAAATGAAATGTTATCGAATATAGCCTACTTGTGTGATGGAATTTAAACAAAATTTGTGAATTTATCTTTTCAATACATTTTTTTCAGCCGATATTTATATCTCTAAATAACTGCAAGTACTTCGCGGCTGTTTCGAATTCCACTCAATGCAATTTCCATAACAGATTTAGACAATATTACTCATAACAAAGAGGGTCAGTCGTAGAAAAACACCCGCGCTCTGTGAATTGGAATTCTTCAAATTCCTCTCACCCCCCGGAGCAATTTAATTACTGAAACAATAAAGCGGCCAGCGGCGGGGGCTTCGTTTTCAGCGCAACTCATAGAGACTGCAGAGGAGAGAGAGGGAGAGATAAAAAAGAACGAGCTCGCGCTCTCAAACAAGACCGATAAATTTGGCGCGCATCGACTTTTAGCCCGCGATATAAATCAGCGGGCGATTCTTAGGGGATCGATAAAGGTGACGTATCGGCGCCCATGCATCTCGGCGGCAGCGCGAGCGCGCGCGGTTCCGAAACAATTCTGCTACACACCGGGGCAGAGGAGAAGAAGGGAGAAAGTGAGAGAGAGAAAGAGAAGGAGGACACCCGCGCATCTGGGCCGCCGCGGCGCGTCGAAAGTGGGTCGGCCGAGTCATCAATCGCCCGCGGCCGCCGCCGAGAGAGCGAGCCGCTCCGAGAGCCGGCGCGCTCATCTTCGGTGAAACGACTCGATTAGCTTTACGGCTGAGCTTCGGCCGGTATATTTGTTTTTTCAGAGGTACTGGCGGCGTCTAAAATGAAGGGAGTTCGAACTGCTTGTTTCGGATTATTTTTCGAATTGGTTGCTCACTCATAATCCGGAGCAACTGGAATTACTGCTGAAGTACGTTTTCTTTATGGTTCCTGAAATGTTCATTCTTTGCGATTTATGTAAAAAGAGAATTTACAAGAAATTTATTTTCAGTAGTTCCTCTGAACGATCAAATACAGCCAGGAGATGATAATTCATGGAAAGACATTTTCCTCTGAATAGGAACGTAAGTCGTCAGATTGCTTTGTTCTGTATAGTGTTTAGTTTAAACACTCGAAAAGAAAAATAGTGAATAAAGTAAAATGTTGAGCAAAATAGAAGAAAATTTCGAGGTCATACTGCAAAATTTGGTCCTAGTCCTATGAATAGGGAGGAATATATTCAGTCCCACATAGCTTGGATGCAATTCTTGTAAGCTTAGTTTCCCGGTATTTTTTTTCTTCCTCTCCTGCATCCACATGCACTCTATGAGAAGCAACCATTCAAAATCATTCTATTTGGGTTCCACTCCAAAGTTCAGTCCAAGTTCATAATTTATTTTAAATAGGTAAAACCAAACGAGGACCCCGTCTCTGGTGAATCGGTTACTTTAACGCAGCATCAAGTAAATGAATATTTCATCCGAAAATTACGATAATCTCGAGTCACCAAATGATCATCAATCTCGACGAACGACGATGTGCTTTTAATGCCAAGCAATTTGAATTGTGAACGCCGAGCGTTGGAGCTCTGACGGTGTGCCCCTTTTCCGGTTGGGTGTGAAAAGATTTTGAGAAAAAAAAACGTCGCTACGAAGGTAAAAAAAAGGAGCCGAGGAAAAAACAAAGACGGAACATAAATCATGAGATGCTCGTTTTTCACCGACTGCGGGGGTCCCTCGACTCGTTCATCCATGAAAGACGCGCGCGCGCTCGCACACACATTATCTTCCCTTTTTCGCACTGAGAGACTGACAAAACAGCCCCGAAAAGTCTCGCGACCCTTTTCAACTTCTTCCTGCTCCCTTCTTTTTATCCCTCGCACTCAAGACTTAGTCGATAGTGAAGAAATGCGTAATTCATTTCCCTCGAATGTACAGATTACACCGCATTAAACATAAGGCGATATTTGTTTCTAAATTTATAATAATTCACAATAATTTTGTGTTTTAATGATTTTAAGAAACTGAAATACGGTAAACACGTTCGCGACAAAAAGAAAAATTAATGAATCCCAACATTTACGTTACTTTTTCAATGTTTGACCTCAAAAAGTGTGAAGACATATTAGCAACTCCGCGAACGTCATAAATTATTAATGGCAGTAAATATTGCATAAAGTGTGACTTGGCTTTTGTTCAAGCACTACTTAGTATTATCAAATATTTGCATTGTATCGCCGCGGAAATTCAGCCTCGCGACACTTATAAAGGATTTGAGGGGCGCATTCAATGGCGCGTCGAAAAAGTTATTTGTATAAGCCCGTTGCCGTCATGGGCGTTGAAAGCTTCGTTCCGCGGGGGAGGGGGCGGGGGGCAGCTCGGCTGCGATCTTATTAGTATGCGCTTCCAAATGAAAAAAGGGATATTCTTTCCCGTTTCATCGCTCGGCGACTTATCAGAGGCACGCGGAAGAAAAGTTCCAGGAAAGGTGACGCCCTCGAAAGTTGACTCCGCGTCTCTCCCGTTGCCGTCATCCTTTCTTGTACTTGGGACTTTTTTCTCGCGCTTGTCCTCGTTCTACTTACTTTTGTGTTTTTCGTCTGGTACAACACATCTCGTTTCTTCCAGTTTCATTTAGCGAAAAATCGCTCCCTCCGAAATTAAAATTTATTTTATGACTTCATTTTATTTCTCTTCGATTGACAAAAAATTAAAGCTGATTTTAAATCGAATCGTGAGTTCATTATTATATAACGGCGTTACCTTTAATTCAACATTTACGATTTAAAAAAGAGGTTAAATAAGTATATAATATGTGCGAGGTCATAATATTAAGGGGTTTTATCCTTTAATTAGTGGGGTGGATTATGAGCAAGACTTCAAAAATGTATTTATTTGTTTTTAATACAAAATTCTGCAATCATTTATGGATTATTCTCTGATGACTTTTTACCGTGTAAAATATTATGGCATGCTCATGAAGTATTTTGGAAATTGTTTATTTTTGCAAAAAATGATTTTAACTAAAAATTTCAGATCTGATAAGGAACAAAACCGAGGACATTACATTTATCGATAGGGTTTTTTATAGTTACAGAGTTAAAATAAATTCTTCTGATTTTGTAGAGCATAAATTACATTCATTTTTAACTAACAAATTATAACTGAAATTCTAATTTTACTTATTCTTTACTCTATTCAAATGACATATTTGTTTATTGATTTTAAATACTCGGCGCTACCTTTACCGTGCGATAGATATTTGCAATTTTGTTTCTTGCAAAATTTAAGAGAAAAATTTATACCGCTGCTCTTAAACAATTTTCACTTTCCTCGCGCGCAATCACACGCGTAACACGCAACACTCGATATTCTCGTTGAGATTACTTTTTCTCATACTTTTAGCGATCCACACAATAGCGACGAGTACGCGTCGGGCACCGAAGCGCGAAACCTCAGTCGCGCAACAATGAAAGTTATGGACTCGCCCGAGCAGAAGTAGTAAATATTGCGCTGCTCGCGGCAGTCGGTCGAAAAAGGATCCCCCGCGCGATTTTAGGTGTCACGGTAACGTCGATTGCTCGTTTATTTCAATTTAACGAAGCGAAAAAATACAGCGGGGCCTAATAAACAGAAAATCTGCGATCGCGTCGGCTGAGTGGACAGCTGTGCATCCGAAAGGGGCACAAAAGCGGGGTGTCTTTGTGGAGTCGCGCGGATGGAACGGTTTTATCATACGCGAGCTACTGGTAGTTTTAATGCGTGCGCGAATGATTCAACAGTTGTTTTCTTTTTTTGACGATGAAATCGAATAAAAAAAAAGAGAATCGAGATTTCGATCGGTGTTCTTTAGAAATTTGTTCATTCAAACGTGATATTTCATTCTGTGATCAAAAACGAAATTATTGGAGTGAGACGTGTTTTATTGTTCTATGAAGTCTGATTGCCCCTCAAAAACTGACAGTGATTTTCCCTTTTCTATTTCTACTTTTATTTTTGGTAAAACGCGAATATGGTCAACAGCGACGGGGTAAACCAGGGCTTGTTATTTGCAGTGTTTGCCGTTGTTAATGAATTTTTCACAGCTACGCGTACAACAATTTTCAAATGTTAACGAAACAAAATAAAGTATCTTATCCACGCCTGAATTTCTTATTGTGAAACGCAGCTACATTACGTGACGGTGTGAAATATCAGAGGAAAAAAAAATAAAAGCGAATATCGCAAGTTTTATGTCACGAAAAACCAGCTTGAGCCCAACAGAGCGAAAAGTGGAACTGTTTTATTGTCGAGCTGTAATCTGCAGGTGTAATCCGAATTAACTACATACGCAATGCGTGACGTTTTGAAAAATAACCGATCTAAAAGAATCATATTTTTAAACAATTCATGTATTATTGACATTTAAACGACTCTTCAGTGATTATCTACCTTATTCGATGACATGAAATGTAAACTTGCTGGTAAAATTGTAACATCAGAGCTTTAAATCACAATGTTTTGTAATTCGTCGTACCTAATGAAGAAATGTACATTTCAAAAAGGGCCTATTTTAATTTGCCTTTTTTAAGCACTAGAGAAAAGTGAACTCTGCTAAAACCTGATCAACTTAGGGTATCATACGAACGTTTATAATTACATATAGTTTTAAAAAATTCATGTAGATTATGAAAAATTAAAAATAATTTAAAATAAAGAAAAAGGTTTTCTGACCATACACTGCCCTTCATAGTGTAATCACCAAATAGTACCCTCACTTCAAGAAAATCATACTTCAAGTTGATGGCAATCAAACGTTTTCCTGCAATTCGTAAATCTTATTTCCCCAAATCGTCATCGGAACTTCGACCAGCCACAATCCTCGATGAAACCTACAGCAGCATACCGCGAGCATCGCCATACCCTCCACGTCGGGCAATATTCGAACGAGCGTCGCGGCGATCGATAAAGCAACACCGGGCGTCGCGTCGCGTCGAACGCGAAATAGGCAAAAGTATAGCGGCGCCGTGCGATCTACAAGTGTAATCCGAATTAGGTTGCGCGCGGCCCGGTGTACGATGCGCGCGGGCGCGATAACATCCCCGGGTCATAAATCGAAATCGCCGTATAATGGGAGGCCACTATCTCGCGCCGGCCAATAGCTGTCGTGTAAATCCTTCTTAGGAAGATCAGCGCGCGCCGGAGCGGACGCGGAATTAGAAGGGACGCGCGCATTTGCATGGCAAAGTGAAAACGTCCGGGGATTTTGCCTTTATTCCGAGGCCATCGCGTAGTCGAGCGGCCCCTTCCTCTTTTTTTTTTTTTTTCCTCGTCCGGTGGTGCACGCCGCGCGGCGAGGATGTTTTTTCAGCGGAGGTTCCTGAAAGCTGCGGCGCTTCTCCTTTTTTGTTTTCCTGCGTTGCGGGGGCCGGGGGATTGGGGATTATTAATGGAGACGGCGAGTTCATTCACAAACCGGGTTTTTCTGAAACGTAATCGTGAACCGAAGGGAGATTACACGACGGCTAATGCATGATTGATGCATTGTAAAGTGGATGTACATATCTAATTAAGTAACGTAATTAAAAAATGCCAAACCTTGTTTTTATTTATAGCCTCTGATTTATGTTTCTTCTTATCTTTTAAATTCAGCAAAAAATGAATTAGGTAGAAGATTTAACTAAATATTTTTTAACTAGTAATAACTAAATAATTTTTTTTAATCAATAAACTTTTTTTTTAAAGTAAGGAATTTAATAGTTACAAAGAAATATTTAATTGAAGCTGTTAAGAGTATGTAAATGTAAAGATTATCATTGAAAAAAAGAAAAAAAAAGAGTTTAGACATTAATAATTGATGACTGATTATGAATTATAATTATGGAGTACTAAAATAGTGGAGCACTTCACTAATTTTAGAGAGTGAAAATCAATGTATTTAACCTAATTTGCATTCGATCTTCAATGAATTTCACTGATTTATTTAATCTGTAGGTTAATTACGGTTAAATTAATCGTCACGATTATGCTAATTAACTTTCTAATTAATTATTACACTATTTGTATGATAATAAATAAAATTTAATAAATAAAATATTTCTGCACAGTTTGAATATATAGTCTTAAAATGATAAAATATCCAAATGCATACCATCAAATCTTCAATCCGTAAAAAAAAATTACAAAAAACTTGAACAATAACGATTGCATCATAAATGTAACACAAACAGCAGATGATTTTTAAACAAAAAAATTCGATTTTCATTGTTGCATACGAATCGGGATAAACATCTCCCTACCGTTATGTTTTTTCAGCTTTAGCCACTCAATCATCGGCGGCTCTCCTTTCGCGGCCGCGCAAACATCGACGAAAAAAAAAGGGCAGCCTCGGCGCAAAGTTTAAAAGTTCCCCCCGCGCGCGTCGTTTTTATTCATTTCACTTTGTATTCATTGGGCGGGCGTGCAAACGCCGAGGGCCAGAACGAAAATAAAAGGGAAGCCGGAGGAGAAAAAAATAAGTTGGACACCTAAGCCGAGCGCGCGAACGGATTCGGGCGATGAAAAACATGCGACGTCACGAAGATTGGAGCTTAAAGTGCGGAAACGCTTTTTCGATATGTATTCCCGCGGCTTCGAAGAACCCGAAGGCAAACAACGGCCTGAAAATTGATTTAATATATAGATTTCGCGCGGTGTTTACCTTCCGCGGCGGCGCGACCGAATGGTAACGTTATTTCAGGTTGGATCGAGGGACACCGTAGCATCCACGAGAAAAAAGGACACTTTTTTTTATTCGCGCGCGAAGATCGTCGAGTGCTCGAACTTCTTTTTTTTTTTGTTTTTAAAAAAAGAAAGGAGGCTGCTCGTTGGAATCACGCCGAGCGTAAAGTAAGTTCGCGGCCGGTCCCTAGGCGTCGTCCCGGCTTCTTTACGCCTTAGGTACTTCGAACGGTAGAAAAGACGGCGCCGAAGTAACTCCGTACCAATTGAATTTCCCTAGGCGCGCGCGCAAGGAGGTCGCGCGCCAAAGGAGAAAAGCGGCGTCTACGCACTACTAAACTCGTTTCTTCCTCCTTTTTCCGGCTCTCCGCGAGGTAATTCGGGCCTCATTACGCGCCGGCTTCGACGGAACAATGGCCGCGCAATAATAATCGTATTTCCCGTGTAATTCATGGGAAGTGCGGTTTTGTTACGCGGGCACCGCGACTTTCGTTTCGGAGCGCAATCACTTCGCCTGTCCCGCTTTGTGTGAACCCCCCCACCAACTCCGTCTCTTTTTTTATTGATATCATTTCGGTCTTTGTTAACGCCTGACGCAAGTCACCTTGTTTCGTCATGTTTGCAACTACTGAATCTGGTTGTGTCTCCGCAAAATAAAAATATATTTCTTTTATGTAAGAGAGTAATTCATTCGTTAAGAATATTGGGGAGCATCTGAGATGTTAAAATTATTTTAAAAGATTTTGATGAATTTAGGTTTTTTAATTGAAAAACTATTACATTTTTAATATAAATTAATGTTATTTAAGAAATTATTGAATGATTAAATACACGAAGAAAAATTTTTTAATAAATTTTAATAATAATGGCTAGGAATATACCATTTGTCTATATTAACAACAAAAATTATTAAGAAAATTATCGTTTAATTGTAAATTTTACTAATTTTCCTCTTAAAGGAAAATTTGTATCCTTAAATATACAATAAACATAATAACTGCATGTGCATTTCAAAAATCAAAATTGCGAATAAAAAAAATTTTACCTCACACATAAAGAACTTTCTTGCTAAAAATGGCCTCTAATTTTAGGTCTAAAATTATTCCGAAACATCGAGGAAACACTAAAGTTGGCTTTTCTCGCTCCCAAGGCGTAAAAACTCGAACGCGAATTTAAAAGTTCCGGTAATTCCAAACAGCGGCGGAATCAGTTAGCCACATATTTCAGTAATGAATCGAACTATACGCCGAGGCGGAAGTAAATCACGAGTCACGAGAGGCCGCAGCTGGGCAATTGGCGAGGGCCATCGACTGGCCCGGGACACACTTTAGCCGCGGCGCTCCCCCGCGGACTTTTTGCGGGCGCGGCGAATTATCGTACCGACCGTAACTTTTCCCTTCGAGGCATCCATTACCCTGATTGTTCGCGCGCTTTACTCTCCCGGGCCGCCGCGATTGATATCGCTCGCTCCGGGTTTCCCACATTTCTCTTACCTCGAATTTTACGCTTTTCTTCGGGCGCAAGAACAATGGGAAATTGTTGAATTTTTCATCAACTTGTCCGTGAGGATTTAACATTAAAGTAAATACGCCGGGAAAGATTACGCTATCGCGATGTAAAATAAGCTGCCTTTTTCTTCTTAATTAAACGCACATTTAACGGAGGGTAATTTTGTTTTTAGCGTTTTTAATGGAAATTGAATTAGCAGCTTAAAAAGTCGTTTCTAAAAATATTATAAAATTTCATAAAAGGTTTACTTATCAGTAAAAGGTAGTACGTATAGCAGACTCTGCCTTAGATTCGATCTCAAAATACTGTTGGCTGCATTTTATTATTATAAAAGCTTCAATTCCTTACGTAATCAATTCATTGATTTATACTCTATTTTATAAAGAATTAAAAGGAGAATTTAATGTAAAAGCTATCTTTACTAGCTTACATAAAGGAACGAATTAAATAGGAGTATAAGTTTCTAATGGGTCATTATTCTTCGTAAGGATTTTTTTGTCGATAAATGTTGTGATTAATCTCCCTTAAGAAATAAAGTAGGAAGTAACTAATTTCCCAATTATATATTGTATAAGAATCTTTAAAAACTCGTTGGAAACAAAAACAGTTTATTTTCGTCTTTTGTAATCAAAAAAATGTTGAAGCACTTTCGTCAAATCTGATCTGAAATTAATTCCTTTTTAAAATTACTAACAGACCTATGAAGCAATAAATAAAGGCCCATCATTAAATGAAAGTTAAGAAAAAAAATACAAAATATACTTAGTCATCACTATAACACAAAAAAATTCGACAATACCCATACTTATTCCGTACCTCTCGATGTTAAAAACGTGCGAATGCTCTCGTTTTGTACGCCAATTCGCATTAACATCGATGACTTGGTACAAAAAGCTGGCGAGGGCGCACAAAAGGCCCGATGGGGGTAGAGACCCCCCCACTCCCTGCCCCATTGTTCTCGCTTTATTGAATTTCAGAGGCGCGGCGACATTTGATTTTCGGCTTAGCGAGCCGAGCGGAAAAGCGTCTTATTAATCGCCGCGGCTCACGCGCGTATAGGTGCGCGCAAAAAGCCACGCCGGCAAAAACCCACGGGAGTTTGTGATAACGCTCACGTGGGATTTAATTGCAATGGTGGCTGGAGGGGTCTGATGGTAAAAGTCATTTTCATTACCTCGGATCGGCGCGACGCACATGTCGCCGTGGAACCGGTTTTTCCCCGCGTAGTGCTTACCTGAAAGCAAAAAAAAGTGGAGCGATTATGGAACTGCGGCATTGGAATGTTAGTTATGTAGTTATTAGGGAAAATGTTAAATGATTTTCATACGATTGGCGATTTAATAACATCGGAGCAAATGAAATGAATTATTTAAAAAAGTGGTATTGCCAAGGATTATGTGTTACTTCATGAATAGTAATAGTCAAGGAGGGCTAATTAATAATTGCACGCTTGAATTGATCAATGAAGATTGTGTTATGTTCATTTACACTATGTTTTTTTTATAATTTCGTATTCTAGCTGGATATTTTTTATATAAAAAATACGTTGTTGCTTTTACTGTTTGAATAGCATTAGTGTCTCAACCTAACAAGAATTTTTATAACAAATTTTATTAAAAAAATAGAACAAAACACATTTTAATATTCCCCCCGCGTCATCATCTCCTATTTACAAGCATATATTTACATCGAAAGCCTCATTAACGTAGGCCGAAATAAAGCACGGATCAGGGGTTAGGCTCCAAGCCAGCGTGACATCCATTCCGGGTGACTTCCCGCTGCCGCGCAAAGCCCATAAATTAAGACCCATCGAAACGAGCGGACTCGTGGATAAACACGCGGCAGTCAAACACTCGACGATTCCAAAAGCCGTCGTCGTCGGGGCGCGGCTTCGGGGGGGAATATTACTCGAGCGATCGACGAAATCCGGCGCTACTTAAGTTCGGCCCGGGTCACGTCCCTCGCGTCCGGCTGCGCGCGCGTCAACGAGGGCCCTTCAACGACACGCCTGCCGCGCTGTCCGAACTTCGCTGCTGCGGCCAATTCCCGAATAGCCGATTCATCCGGACGTGCATACCCGGCCGGGTAGGAGACTTTATTACGGTTATCAGTGATTTCGCGCGGCGCCGTTTCGACGCTCGAGGAGTTACGCTGATGGATCGACCCTGCGGGGTTCACCCCGCGCTTCGGAGCTGCTCGATTGATCTTTATATTCTTTGACAGTTTGAGAGTTCATTGACACTTTGCTTGAGAAATTGTGGGCGTTATATATATTTCAGGGAATAGGGGAGGTTAAATATTTATTCGATTGGAGTGTTATTTATTATTAAGTGGCTTGAATTTATTTTAATTGAAGTTTATGTCCCTTTTTATAAAAATGAATGGCTACCTAAGTAGAAAATATCGAAACCAGGTTTCATTTTTTATACAATATCAACTAGATTACAGTTAGGTTAGTGAAATTAAATGTAAACAATCATAAAGTAAAAGATTCTTATGACTGTATCGACTATCGCAATTCGAAAAAAACTAACAACAAAGCACATGAAATTTTTAAACAGCTTCTTAATAATTGAATTCAATTTGTGAATGAATCCACGGTGCGGTTTTAAATTAGTTATGGGATAATTGCACGCCTTCGAGCGTATGCTTGCATATTTTACCCGTAAAGGTAAAAAATATTTAATAAACCCATAGTGAACGTTTTATTACTTTTTAGCTTTCCTGATAGTAGTGAATCTCAGATGTTTCTATCAATTTCCGCTTTCATTGTACTGTAAACCGTTTTTTACCTAACATTAAATGGGACAATAAAATATGAGAAAAAGCTTTTCATCAATGGATCAAAAATGGTCTCCACTTTTTGCTCATTTCCAATTTCACTGGCTATTAATTAGTCATTAAATTTTTTAAATTTTTACCAGGGACTGAACGTAAGAGCCACGAAAAGTCAACACTTCTTTTCATATTTGTTATCGATACAAATCATTCTCTCCGATAACTTCCTGCCGGCTACAATTTTAAAACGGCGCGTTTCGCGAAATTTAGCAAGTACGACTGACCCGCACGCGTTTATTTAGTCATCGTCTAGCCATTAGGGCGCTCGGGGGCTCGCGTTCCTTTTACGAGTCGAACGAGGCGAGTGCAAACAAAAGCGCCGCGGCAAGGGCGGGGGGAGGCTGTGTGTGCCCGCGGGACGTCGGTGTGCCCTTTGGGCTCCGCACCTGCGCGCCGTACCTATGCGCGAAAGTTGCCGGGGAAGTTTGGCCGGAGCGGTAACGCGCGCAGGGCCTCGTCGAATTTCATCTCGGCCGGAATGATACGATACGAGGTAAACTTGGCGAGGGTATCGCGTTGCCGGGCTCGCGTCAACTGGAGACTGCTTTAAGCGAGACGTCGGCTCGATTTTACCAAGAGTTACGGTGACTAATGCGGCAAAGTGGATTATTCTTCGTTATGTTTGCGAATGCTTTTAATTTCAGAACGAAGAAATAATTTAGAATCGACGTTTCGATTTTAGTATGAGAATTTTTTTGTGTAAAAAAGAAAGCAGGGTAAAAATTAATATTTTTTTGGAATTTTTCTATTTTTATAAAATAAAGGTTCCTATTTTAAAAAATTTTTTCTGCTAATAATATAATTCAACGTTTTCATCACATTGACCATGTTAAAACCACGTGACAAGTTGATTACTATTTTATTCCCAGTGAACATAGATTTTTAAATTTCAACTTTTCAAATTACACTTTAATTAAAAGTTCGAAATTAAAATTTTTCGATTTAATTGCTTTTTAGATTGACTAGAAAACACGTGTCAACTGCATGCAAATCTTCCCAAACGAGAGCCCGGTGGACTGGTTTAATTGATCCGGCCTAAATAAATAAAAGTCGCGGTACAAACGATTCGACATTAAGAAAGCAAAGTAGCGAAGCGCCCTCATCAGGCATTGCAAACAAGCGCGATGAAAAGGGAAAACAAGAGCGGACGCTATGAGCGAGGTACAAAAAGGGCAAAAATTACAGCGACGGCGTGTATCGAATTTTGATCGGGGATTCGATTCCCCGATAGAAATTCAATTACAGGTAGCCGACGTGGGACTCGTAAAAAGCCTGCGACACGAGCCGCGGAAAATCGATCGATTTCGCCCCCGGGTGTCGGGGATAACGGACGAGGGAGGGAGACGCGGCGTTGCGAGCGCCGCGCGACGAACGAAATGCAAACGGGCCGCGCGGTGATGGATAGACAACAAAGACGCGAAGGATAAACAGAAGTGGAAAAATAGTGGCGTCTGAAAATAGATAAGTCGCCGGGTGGACTCATGAAATATACATGCCGGGCGTTGAAAATATTTCGGGTGAAAAATGAATTTTTTTACCTCCTCTTTTTTTCTAAGACCCTGTAAGAGCGAGCCATTTGAATATTCGCATCCGTGGATTTAAGCGCCTGGAATATATCGGTCTTGTGGTAGGAAATATTTGTTTAACTCGGATAACCGATAAATCTTTAAACAGTTTTATTTTCTTTTTTTAAAGAAAACTTGGGCTAATTTAACATAAAATAATAACATTATATAGTGACATTTGATTACAATGATTGTAAGCATTAAATCGATTTGAAAAGTTTATTTATAATTAAATGAAATGAATAATCCTGCGAATTTAAAAAAAAGTAAATTGTAGTTTAACGCTCGCAGTAAAACTTTAAAAATTTGTTTTCAAAGCAGAAGGTAAAAAGAAACGTGACGTAAGTTCGAAACGCGCGAGTTCGCTTTGAGACTGGGAGAGCTGAAAGCTCCGATCTCCCGCGCGTATCTTTCCTGGGGAAAACAGAGGAAGAGGCTGCACTTGAAGGGTGGAAACAAAGGGCGCGTAAAATGCAAAGCTGGAAGGGTGGACCGGACGGGGATGAAAAAAGGGCAAGAGGACGAGAACGGAATTACGTCGCTCATCGTGATTACATACCCGCGTGCCTCGAATGAGTTTCCCATGCCCATTCCTCGGCCTACCAGGGGGTCGCTCGCTTTTACTTGGTTTTTCGAACAATTGAACAGTCAAGTGTATATAACAGGTAACGTGAAAATAGTTTTACGTAAAACCTACGAATTACAATGTGAGAATTTGGAGTAGTAATTGTAGAGAATTACCCTTTAAATTATATCATTTTCAAATTTTAAATCTGTAGGACTGCTTGGTGATTTGATAATAACAATGAATCAATTTTTAAGTTTAAAGAACGAAATTTTCCACTTACACCTGAAAATTTCGATTATCTTCCAGCAGTGATGTACAAGACGACAAATTTTATAAAAGTGGAACAAAGAATCGAAAAGTTTCATCACGAATCCAAAAAACCGGAGGAGCCATTGTGTCCGCCTCGTGTATACACGGGAAAAGCGCGAGGCTGATGAAAGTAGCGGGCGGCAGCGATTTTCGAAGACACTTTTTTTTTCTAACCCCTCGTCGCGACTATTTTTGAATTGCGCGCCGAGAAAAAGCGCCGCGCAGGCGGAAGTGAACAATGGAATTCTTCTGTTGTTTTCAAAGTACAGCGTGAATTCCTGACCGCTCTTAAGGCAGCTGTATCTCGCCTTTTCGTAAACAGCGACTTTGAAAATTTTTTCACGAAATTGAAAAACACAATGTGGACGGAATTTAGCTAAACAAAACAAAAAGCGCATGTTCAGTGTAACGCGAGGCTGAAAGTATAATTTTCGCGTCCGGTTTTTCTGTTGAACAAATCATTCCGTTTTTTCGGCGCATTGTAAATATAAAAAAATAAATGTAGCATTAAATTTTAATATTTTTCACGTGAAAAATATATTGCAAAATTTTTAGATGCTGCTTCGACGATCCTTTTCTTTTTGTTGAGTCTGTCTTTCTTTCTTCGGAAAATAGAGGGAAATCGAGAACAAGACTCGCGTAACGGAAAAAGTGTCCGGTTTTTAAATCGTCGTACTTTAGAATTCGAGATGATTTCCTGTCGCATCCACGTCCGTTACCGTAGATACCCGAGCAGCTCATTAGATTATTTTTTGTTCGCGCCAATGCCATCGGTAACCGATCGCTAATTGGTTTGAAAAATCGATGCGTCTCTCAGTTAGATTTAAAAGAAATTGTTGTACGACCATTAGCGATTCTCCACGATTTATGTACCGTTGCTTAATTCCTGCGAACTTTTTTTTACCGACTAATCAATTTCTCGGGTAATTAAATTGATGTTTATGTACTTGATCAGGAAATTTTACAATAAAACTTTAAATCAAGATAATAAATAATCTTCAATCAATAGTAAATTAATCAACACAGCCAGTTGCATAATCAATAACATTTAATTAATGAAAGGTACCTAACGCGAGAAGCATTTCTAATTCTGTAAGCTTTGATCAATTGTTATCAATCGCAGAGTGAAGAATAGAAGAGAACAACAAAACGCTTAGCTTAGAACTTTTCACGATTAATCAGCGCGTGAAAAAGGTATCAGCGAAGAAAAAAACACGAAATCGGTCATCGAACGGGGCACCCGTGATCGTAAAAACGCGTAACGAATCGCTGCGCATACACGTGCAAGGCTGACGGGGGGAACGGATAAACAAAGGCTGCGAGCGATATGTATAAATAATGACGAAGTGCTCGTGCCGAGGGCTCGATGTTGACTTTCGTGGATATCAGCCCTGATTGATCGTCGTCTTTGATAGCAACTCACCCCACGTACGACTCGTTTTTCATCTACTTAGGGTTAATTGCACTCAATGAGAATTGATAAGTCGATTTACGACGCATTTTTACATTAAGTTGAAAACATCACGATTAAGTTCGATTCTAAATTAAGCTTGAATTGTTACTTTTATAAATTGTAACGAATTTATTATTCGAAAATTGAAAAATCAATAGGGCACAGGTGTACTCGCTTTAATGTGATGCATAATTATATATCTTTTTAGAATTTCATCCGACTAAAAGCTGTTTTACAATATAGTTCAGTAAAGTGCGCGATGTAAATGTTAATAACAAACCTGCAAAAGAGTTCAATTTCATTGAAATAGTCGCGCGTTTATTAAAAAACACATTCGTATTATAAATAGTCCATTCTAAAAAGAAAAAAGGAACAAATGAAATTCAATTTCAACCTTACGTTCTTATGGCATATCAAAATTTGATTGAATTTCAAAATTCAATAATCATATTTTCTTAATCCAGCGGGAAGAGCAAGAGTGTTCCCTGAATTCTCTCGTTATGCTAATGCAATATCAGCCTAAAAAATGTAGACTAGAAAATTTTCCATTTAGAGATTAAATTTTTAATTACCCAAAAAGTAGGTTCGTAGAAAGTAGAGTAGAACAAGCGCACGGCTGGCGATTAAAAAAAGCCTTTTTCCATTTATTGGCGATCAATTGAGAAATTGGAAAATATTTTTCCGCGCCAATTGTACTTGTAAAACTTCTGTATTCGCCAATCGATATTGCGAGTTTATTGGAGAATAAAAGACACAAATGACCCAGTCATTTCATTGTAATTTCTTCGTAATGAAAAATAAAAGGGAAGTGAAGAATCATTCATTAACGCCAAAATCTTTAATTGAGATGTATATTGATCAGAATAATGAACTGGAAAATCCAACGAACCAGATTTTATTAAAAAATATAAATTTCTGCGACACTTCCACAATGTTTTCAGTGCCTTCACACTTAATAATATCTGTAATGAAAATAACAGTTTAAAAACTGACTAAAGCAATACACTTAACTAAGTAAATAAAAGGAGAAAATGATTTGATAAAAATTGGTATGTTTTTAACAATCTTGAGACCATGTGATCTTGTAGATAATAATTACTAACCGAAATTGTAAAAAATACTCAAATGAATTGTAATTTTGACTACACTTATGGCATTTTTTATCAAGTTTTGAGAAACTTTACCAACAAAGTCACTTGATTCAAATATTACTACCTACGATGTACTTCTTGTAAAAATATAAGACTATTTTTTTTGAACTATTTGAACCACTCTCCCCTTGCCTCAAACCAATTATTTTAAAAACCAAAAAAGAAATGGGGAATGAATTTTTCATTGCATTTCAACCTACTAACTCGGAAACGATCCGCCGTGTAATAACTACTTTCTCGCGCGACACTAAAACCCCGCGCTACTGCGTCTTCCCGTAAAAGTGAAAACGTCGGGCGCGACGACGTGATTCCGTGCGCGCGCGCGCGGAGGAAATCACCCGGGGACGATCCTTCTCCGCGGGCCTCCCGCGGCCCGAGACGATTGTTTGCATATGAAAGCTCCTTCCGCGCGAGCGAAATTGTCCGTTCCGAGAAAATGGACGCTCCTCAAGACGCGACGATGAATTTTTCACGCGCGCCGCGCGAGAGCCGGGGGAAAGAAAGGAGGGAAGGTCGGTTACGTTTTATCGCGGACAGTAAATACCGCGGCGCGATGTTGCCGGCGTTTCTTCCTTTGTGTCCTGCATTTTGCGTCATTTTCGCGATGCTGACGCAAATGCGTGTGGGTTATTCCTTTTGTTCGATTCAAACGAAGGAAGTGGATTCACTCCTATTCATTTCGGAGTGTCGCAAGAATTATTTGAGGTACGAGGGTCTTGCAAAATTTACATTCCTTTGTTGTCGCCACGACGTTCTTCGTTTGTCTGGTACATCGAGTTCCGCCGATAATCGATCTGTATTTGTTCGTTTAATATTTATTATTAGTTCGTTGAGTGAATACAAAATTATCTGAAGGTTTAATCGAAGGTATCGCGCGTATCATCGCCGATATTCTTGAGTTTGTATAAATCGTAAAAAGCGTCTATGTGCGACCGCATTAATTTACACCCATCAATTTTAAGATACGAGTTTTCCTATTTAGAACTACACTCATAATCCAATGCATTTGCTTGAAAATTTACATTTTCTATTGGAAGTGAAGAAATTTTTTAGTCGATACCATCATTTATCAGGCCATATTCAATATCATTAATACTGAGTAACAAACATTACTTTTGCTAACGTAAGTAAAAGTATTGAATATTTTTCGCATTTACTCTTAATTAATTAATAATAGAACATTACTCAACGAGTATGCAAAATAGGTGATTCCTGTGTGCACGATCCGGATTTGTCGTCTGAGCGAAGCGATAAACGAGTACACAAATCTTCTTGCGCATTTATACTTGCGTATGTAGTACTTTTTCTAAGGTGTGCTCAAAATTCCATAATCTAAAGTTATTTATACATAAGACACACGAAAGTACGAAAAATTGTATTTTATGCATATCGAATGGTAGAAACAAATGCTATTCAATTACTTGTTTAATCAACGAAATGAACGTATTCCCTCTAAAAAAAAGGTAAGAACGATAAACTTGATAAAATAATGATCGACTCTAAAAGCCGTAATTTTATAAGTTCGAATAAAAACGGAAAAATTTCGTTTTCAACAGTATATATATAGCGACTCGAGGACTTCCGATGTTCGGAAGGCAATCCTCGTAAAACGCTCGCGAGCCTCGAAGTGCCGCGCTTGGCCACTTCCGATCGAGTCCGAGGGCCTGCGGATCCTCGAACGATCCACCGGCACGACAGTGCAAGCCCGCTCCTCCATTTCCGTGAGCCGCGCCTAACGCCTCCGCGTCACGATACGCGCCGGCCATCGATCATCCGCCGAGTCGATTGCCTCGGAAATTCGCGCCGGCGATAACTCCCTCGTTCGTTTTATGGAGCGGGATGAAAACGCGGAAAATACTTCGAGTATTATTAGACCGAGGGCTTTAAAAAAAAATTGAATCATCGTTTATAGGGTGCGCAATTTTCAAGGTGTCGGTTTGTGATAATTTGCACCTCGTGTATATGTATTCTGATAGTGTGGGGTAGAAAAATTGATTGACTATCTTTTTTTAGACGCTGTTATTAAAAATTAATTGTAGTTTATTGAAAGGAGTGCGGATAGAGATAAGTTTTTTATATGAGCTTGCGATCCTTGTTGTCCTGATTACAAATTTTTTGCAAGCTTTCGTACGTAAAGCGAGTATGTTTCAAGTACAATCTTCGATATGTAAACTATACTTTTTTTAACAATGATAAAAGAAGTTTACATTCTTCACAAGTAAACAAAAAGTTCACTTCAGGTACGGAAAATTGACATTTCATCTACGTGTGTGCAAAAAACAAATTTGATTTTAAAAATGCAATAGTCAGTTTTAATGTCCTCACATGCATTAACATTGTTGGAAAAATTACAATAGTTTCTAACAAATTTAAAATAATAGTAAAATTTATTAGATTTCGAGTAAATTTTGAAGGATTTTATAATAAATTTTACAAGAAACTATTGTAATTTCTTCTACCATGTAGATCTTTAAAATTGAAATGTGCAATTTTTAGTAAAGCGTTTATTTCCATGAAAGCTTTTCAAGTTCTAATAATTGCAGATTATTGAAATCAATTACCGCAAGCAAATTTCTCTATTTACAACATTTCCAATTACATTTAACAGTAATTTATCATTCCCAACTAATAAAACTCGAGTATAAAACCGACACCTCATCAAGAACTTCGAAGTTTTCAACGAATAGTTCATCCGTCTCATTCGTGATTAGACGCGATTCCCGCGGCTGTCGATTTCCACTCGAGTGAGAAAAAAAGGATCCCTCCCTTTCGCGCGAAAGTGAAGGAGAGCCGCGGGCGCAGGTGAGAGGGAGGAAGGATCTGGCCCCTTTTCCGGAAAACCACCCAATTAAATCGCGCCGACTTTCTTTCCTCGCGCCCCGGCTTCGGGAAGGAAACCCGATGAAGGCACAAAGCGCGCGCGAGGACGGCATTAAACGCCGGATGAGAATTTACGGTAAAGGCGGGCGCGAGCGCAAAAAGGTAAGGGAGCAGGTCGCGGTGGGCGGTAATCGCCGGGAGTCGGCGACAAACTGGAATTTTTAATTACGAAGAAAGGTAAGACTATTTTAAAAGTAGACTTCAAAGGAATTTCCGGTGAGGATCCACGACGCGCGGGGAGGGTGGGGACAATTAAACGGGTTAAGTGTTTCAATTTCTCCGACGGTGGGATGAAAGCAATAAAAGTTCCTGCGAACGTGCGAATTTTTATTTAGATCGATTGCGTTTTTTTTGAGTTGCATGTAAATCACAAGTTTGCGTATATTGCTTCTTTGAGCAGAAAGCTTTTAGGCGATGTAAAGAAAGTTTTCGAAAAGGAAGACACTACAGAAGTTTCTTTCGAATCGAAAAACATTATGTTTAAAAAAAGTCCATATGTGTGTATCATAATTTTCTTAAAGTATGTATTAACTTTTTAAAAATAATCGATATCGTGACAATACATTTGAATCTACGGAAAAAATGTAGTCTAGTAGATATTACAATTCTGTATAGAAAAGAAACCAGGAATTACATACTCTCAAGTAAATTTTACAAAAATTATCCTACTTTCCAGTAAAATTTACGATACCGTTTACAATAATTTGTTATACGACGGTAAGTGTACTAAGTAATATTAATATAAGACTCTATCACTTATTTTCTTGACTACAAAATTTAGGATAATTCGTTCCATTTAAACGAAGCGTTAGTCAGAGTCAATGAAAACGACAAGCGTATCATTTTAATAAAAAACCAGAGAAAAACAGGAAAGAGGAAGAAACGTACAAAACTCATCTTCATTCGCGACGCGAGAAAAGGAGAAAAAAAGTGATCCACGACCGGTAGCTTTTAATTCCGTAAAAAGACAGTTAGCCCCGTCGTCGCGGGACTTTTGAAAATTTTCCCTTTTCAATCGATGACCCACCCCCCTGCCTCGCGCTTTTACGCGTCCGCCAGTCGCGCCACTTTATCCCCTTCATTTTGCCGCGCGGTCTCGCTCGCGCGCGTTAATGGAAAGCCGTTAGCGAGGGCGTTTTAATATCGGCCACAGTAAAGCCCTCGTATTGCGCCGTAATTCCCCGGCGCGCGAGCCCGCGGCGACGCCACGCCTGCGCCGAGTAGTCGCACGCGAGTGTATATGCGCCGCGGACGGAAAAATAGACCCGTATGCCCGCCCGCTGATGTATTAAGGCCTTTTTTTCCCCTTTTTTGAGGTCGATCGGTAAAAAGCGCCGAGCTTTGTGAAGGTTGATGGTAATTGAACGGTGGACGGCAAGCTTTTTTTGTTGGACGCGATTTTTATAATTAAGTGGATAGGTCTGTCTGATAAGGTAAATTTGGGATAAAGAAAAATTCTACCATAAATCGTCTACTTTTCTTCGTTGTAAGATGGTGTGTCAGATGATTTTCGCCAATTTAATAACAAAATTTTTAATAAATGGGAAAAATCTTGATGGTTTACTTTAGGAAATTAAATCTGTTTTGTGAATGAAGGGGGTAAATCTTCATGAAAGTATATTTTATAGATATAGGTTATACTCTGCAGGTATAACTTCTTTAAATTCAAAATTATTTCGTTCATTTAGTGCAGGAAAGGAAAGAAAATTTTTGGAGTATTTCCTTCTTTTTAAAAGAAATTTCCTTTTTACACAAGAAACGTGGATATTCCTTTAAAAATAATGGAGAAAAACATTTCTTGAACCTACATTTCTTGAATAAAAAGAAAGTCACCTTTGGAAAAAATGAAATTCTCCAATATTTTTCTCTTCGTGTATTTTTATTTACACTAGTATTTATAAACACTTGTACAAATATACTTCGTAAAAAATTAAAAATAAATGGGTGTGTTAAAAAAAAAGTACGCGGACTTATCAATAGCAGTGGTGGAGGAGGGATCGATCGGCTTCATCGATTTACAGCTTTAATCAAGCCGACTTTTATACAGCCCGTTAACTCGTAAATGACGAGCGAAAATAAAGAGAGGCTGCGCTGCAAATACCGTGCGAGGCTTGATTTTATATATGCGTCGGGAAAGCTTGAGTCTCGCTTTAACGACACACCCGCGGAATTTAATAACGCAAAAAAAAAGGGGCAGGGAACACGCAGCCGAGCGTCATACGCGCGAATGTGCCCTTTTACGGCGGAGGGAGCTTTTCTTGACTATCTTACGATGCTTTATACTTCAATAAACTTTTGTTAGGGGGTTCGATAAGCCCTCGTGCGTTTCCCCCATGATACGGAGGATCCTTAAGTTTCTTCCGACTTTCCGGCGATAACGAATCTTATATTTTTCTTTTTTTTTAAGACAAACGTATCTTTTGAAAGTTTGGAATGAATCGCTCCGGCTTAAGCTCATGCTCGAGCCTCGCGACTTACCCGTTACATTAAAAATTATACTAGTATTTCGTTTAATTTTAATCGGGAATCTTATAATGGTAATAAATGTTAAGGTATAATGATAAATCGCTTCTGATCGTTAATTTATAATACTTTTATAACGCTAGTAAAAATTTTATGGGTTATTTAATGTGCGCTGTTCGAATATTTGATTATCGGATGAACACGTGTATTATATGGCATATATGAAATATGCATACTTAATATCAGGTACAGTGTTAGAATTAGTATTAAAATACTTACGAATGGAGGAAAAATGAAAGTGCTGTACTATCCGCTTACCTGAAACAAACATAACAAATAATTAGCACACATTATTAATTATTCATGAAAAATCTGTTTTTAAATTAAATTATTTCACATACATTATTAATGATTATTTATTTAATTTACGTAAAAATAATTAAAAATACGGACATTTGCTCGTCATAACGTTTAAAGTAATATCAGCAATAAATGCATTAATATGATCACCAATTATTGCGGTGACATTTGATTACAATGATTAGAATTTTTATAATTATAGTTATAATCACTTAAATAATAATCAGTAATACCAATGATAACCAATGACCTTCTCCAGACGCCTAATCTCGTATAGGTCTTATAGAAGGCTTAAAAGTAAAACCTGACGGTAATATAAGTATAGTAATATTTTGCTTTGTATGCAGCTGCAAATGCGTTTTATTCAAATTAAATCCCTTCACACGTGTCACTAATATTTTTTACACAAATTCGATAAAACTGCAGCAACGATATTAATTCGACAGGAAACTGCAATTTTATTATTAGTCATTGCTTTCGATCTTTTTTTTTTCGAACGGCGCTGAATCAGCGTCGAGCGTAAATTGCGCTGAAAATGTATCTGGAAATGAAAATTGGCCAATTAGAGCGAGAGGAGGTGGGGGGATTTCGAGCATACGCGATGCGAGCTATTGAATTAACGGAAACTCGACCGCGCTAATTTCATTGAACTTCGCGAGCTAAGTCCCGATCGACTCGGCGAAGAATACATAACGAGGCCGTGGCGTTTGCGCGAATCGATACGCGGGAATCTTTCAAATTAACGCATTTGCATGCCCGCGGCTCCCTCGCGAGTTGCCAGTTTGCGATAAATAGCTGGAAAGTTAATTCGATTGTTTGCGCGTCCCGCGGGACGGAAATTAAGTTATTAAGCGATCGTTTAGCGCGCTCGCGCGCGCGCACCGCTGTTCATCCATAAAACGAAGTGAGCTTTTATGATTTTAGCTTCGGAAGCGCACCGCTGGATTCGTTTAAACTTCCTTGAGCGGCGCATTAATGACCGTCCGAGTATCCATTTTAGATTATCTCGGCGTTAAACCGGCATCTCTTTCTGCCCGCTGCATATTGTATACGGAGTCAAGTTTATGTGTTAAGCTTCGCTTATTAACAGCGGTTTGCTTTGCTTAAGGACTGCGTTTTACTTACCCGGACGACAGTGTAGGAAGTTACTTTTTTCTTATAAAATTTTATAAATTTCCCTTGACTTGGATTCTTAAAATGTGCGTAAAATTATTACTCGACTTTCATTTTTGAGAGCTAGTATTTTGCGAAACAAAAAAAAAACAGCTGCAACGTCGTTAAAATACACGTAATTGTTTCTAATTACGTATCCTTTGTGATTTCAATATGAAAATGTTAATTGTTTGATTCAATTTATAAATTAAAAAATTAAAAAGTCTTTAACCATTTATGATTAAGTTCAATGCAGCTGCTGCGAAGTCATCCATTCTTTAATGGATCATAAATAGATATTTCACTGTTATAATTAAAAAGCATCATTTATTTATAAACATCTTTATAATGGAAATAAGCTTAATATGTAAATTGTTTAATTTTTGACGTTACTTTAATATGTTATTTAATTTTTTGTATTTTTTTGAAATTAACGTATACGTTTACTGAATTTAGAAATTAATTAAACTTTAACTGAACAATATATACGGATCATTGGTACATAAACAGAGTAAATATTTAATTAAACAGAGAATGAAAACTAAGCCATCAACGGGAACAAAATAAAAAGCAATTTTCGCGCACACGTAAAAATTTATGTCAGTACAAAGCCATTCATTTCGAATTCTGTAAACAGCTCGTAAAATTTAATTTACGGTTCGCAAATGCGCAAACACGCGAGCGGCGATATGTAGCCCCCGATGCGCATCGGATTTCCGCGCTCAAGTCAAACGCCGGCAACCCAATTTCGGCCACTCGGCGAAAGAGCGAGAGGGCGGGGGGGAGAGTGGGGTTCGTTGCCGCGGGTTTTCCGGCCTCCGGAAAACGTTAATCCTTTCGCGGAAACTCGATGCTTTTCGCTGAAAGGATTAAAGAAGCCAGACTTGCGAGGATCCCGGGGGCTTCTCTCGAGGAGGAGCGGAATTTGATTGCGGCCCGCCGGCTGCCTGGCCCCCTTTTGTCTCGAGTGTTACACTCCGGCGATATTGAAAGTCGGCGTAATTGGATGGCGCTCGATGATATGGTAAATAGGATTTTACCCGTATAGCCGAGCGTAATATTCAACTGCGCGTGAAAGGAAAAAGGCTGGGTGTGTCCAAATGAGTGCGCCGCTCTCTGTTCTTCCGTAATTTGTTTATGACTTTTTTTCTCCTACGGGGCTCTGCCTTTCTTCCAGAAACACCGGATGGTCTTACGAAATTAGCTTGTTCAATGGGTTTGGTAGAATTAGGAACGATTATGCGTAACAATAAAATATTAAAATTCAATTGTAGAAAAAATCTACTGTTATTTATTTAAATTACTTTACTCTAGTGCTTAAAAAAAGACAAATTAAAATAGGCTTTTTTGAGATATGCTAGTTTTAGTAGGAAATAACGATATACTCATACTTTGCGAGTATAGATTATACGTCAACATACATGATTATGTAAAATTCATATTTTCATATTTTCCAAGTATAATCATACATGATTACACCAAATTCTTATTCGAGATAGTTTTAATAAAAGAAAAGAGAAAATATGTTTCTTTTCTTCATCAAATGTTCATTTGATATTTTTCGATGACGCACGTAATATTTTTTATTTACAGTTCTTACTTTAACCATGCTTATTTCACGTCAAATAACACCGAAGCACAAAGCGAAGATTAACAAAATTAGCTGATTTGTATGCGCGTGACGCAAATATCAGATTTATACACTATCAGTCCTTCGCCTTAAGACGATTCAATTTAATTCCCCATATAGCCAGTCCATAAAGTACACCTCGCCGTTTAAGCCGTCGCGGAAATCGTTTCCGACGTTATACCCGGCAATTTTTACGGGCCCCCGCGGTTTAAAAGACACGCGCGCGGCTCCCTGACATAATTATGAATAATGCATCCCTATATCCCGCGACTCCTCTCCCGCACGCGCGGGGATAAGGACGGGACGAGCGAAGCGCGCAAAAACGCAGCGGCGCGAAATGCTAATGCAAATGACGCGAGATGCGTGCGATCGAGACTCTTACGACGCCGCTCCTATTCCCGGGGATCACCTCGCGGTGGCGCGATTCCTCACCTCTTTTCTCGCCGTAAAAAAAAGTCACGACGACGTGGGCAAACGTCGGCGCGGAATCGCGGCAAGAAATCGTCGCCGGATGTCCCTCGGAATTAAATTGACTTGCGTAAACGCGAACCGGTATGTACGCGAGGTGTTGTTCCGCCGGGGCTCGGATTTTACGCGGAGGAGAGGATACCCGCGCGCGACGGTCGAGCAGCTCCTTTTATCGGCGGACGTTTAAATAAAATCGACCTTTTCTTTCTTCGCGCGAGAGAAAGAGAAAAGGCGCGGAATGACTCAATTCTAGATCGAAGGGAGAGATATGGTACTCGCAGTTAGTCGCTGGGGTACAAAGATTCCGAAATGTGAGTCATTTTGTTCGAAGAATCGCTTATACTAGTACGCGTGGTATTTTGATTAATTTTACTGTAGCAAATGAAGATCAATAATTTCCAGTATTTACATACTCAAAATAATTGGAGCATCTTTTGTTTTCTTTTAATTATTGCTGAAATCGCTAAAAATTTGTTTCATCTCCGATTTTCATGAATTTCTGGAGTCAATTAAATATCCTGCAAATTAGTTTGGGTTACCTTTGTACGCAGTAATTCATTACGAACGAAAAATTTAAACAATAAAAATAACATGAAGTGATTACGTTGAATCTATTTGTGGAATTTCAGTGATTCTGTACGAATTACACTGAGGGTCACTTTTGTGAGAACGAGATAAAAAATTTAAACAATGAAAAAACACGAAGTCATTATAGGTTGGATTTATTTACGGAATTGGGAGTCGCTGCGGATTTACGTATAGTTGGGAAGGACATCCTGCTGCTCGATCAATGTGACCGACGATAAAGGGTAGGTCACGCTTGACCGCGGTTTTCTCAGACGGTCTCGCTTTTTTTTCATCGAGCGCGAAAACGACAAATTGACAGTTAATTGCAGCCAATGCCTCGTTTTTCTCACGACTCGTGAGCCGGACGGTGACGGTCAACTCGCGGTACAGACACTCAACAATGCGCTCTATAATCACGCGATGATGTACTGCGACTATTCATTGTCAAGTGCCTCGTTGCGTAAGAGATTTCTTTTTAGCGCGAACAGCGGGTAATCACCGTCTAATTATTTCAATAACAATACTTGATTAAAATTGTGAATATGTATTTTTAGTCGTTTAATGGGTCGACTAATGATAAATTCATTTAATTTTGAAGCGTTATTCTGCAAAAATAATAATTTTTTTTTAAATTTACATAAACATTATGGAGATTTCCTAGTTTAAATTGTCAGTGTTTCAAACCATCTGATGAATTGCTTTTATGCAGTTAAATTTTACAAACAAATTCTGAAAATTTTGTTATAAATTCACAACTGTACTATCCCTTAAAGTTTAAATTTCGCTTAAAAAAATGAATATAGTCTTTCATTAAACAAAATACGCTATATCTTCTCCTTCTATTATTATTATTATGCATGGAACAATAACTTGAAAAAAACGAGTACTAAGTGCACGTCTGATCTAATTTAAATAAAAGAATTGAACATTCTAATGAAGAAATCGCGTATTCACTCCCACGTTGAGATTCAACAAAGAGAATCACTCATTGCCGTAGTAATAAAAATCGGTACCGCCAAGGCCCAGCTCTTTCGCCCTTTCACCCTGCTGCCAGCAGAGTCCGACCGTTTGTCGAAGGTCAGCCGCAGCAATCGGATCCCGCATGTGCGCGGTCTTTCCCCCTCGCCCCCTTTTCCCCCGACATTGGCACATGACGGCTCGTCGAAATTCCCTCTTTTACTGCGCGAAGATAGATAAACGGCTGTGTGCGTACCCGGAATACGTAATGCGACCCTTTGACGCCGGCGGATGGGGGTACTATTAAAGGATTACAAAATTGAATTTGATTGATCGCTGGCGAAAAGACGGCGATCCTGGTTCGCGCGTCGTTTGCGCGAGCGACGGTTTTAATTGGAGATTGTATGAAAAGTCCATATATTATTCATGCAAAATTTGATATTTTATGTCTGCGTGAAATTATAATTTTTTTTTAAAAGGATACCTACATTATATTAAATAAGTTCACAAAACGGATGAGTGTACTTGATCATTGACCAATAAAAATAAGAGTTGAGTTTTGCGCTTTAAATTGAAAAAATATAATTTACAATAACGCAGATAAATAATACAATATACAAGAGGGAAAAGTATTGTAGAATAGATTTGAATACTTTTAAATAAGCAGCACACATTTTTAATCTCTTCTTTATTAGCATACAAGATTATCCATTTTAAAAATAAAAGCAATCGTTTATAAACATAGAATATGCACAAATCACTTTATACATATTTCTATATACAATTTTCCTTCCATTCGAGAAAAAAACGACGAGGCTTTTTCCATCAAAACACGTTTTGTGCAATCTTCTTTCAAGCCCCACACAAATGTTTATGTCATAGATTTTTACACAGTTCATAATTTAGATTGAAGCGCCTAAAAAAGTTGTTTTTGAAGCATTTTCCAAGGCCGGTGGGGGGATGCGCGCGGGAAGACAAAAGCTCGTTGATGGACCCGTCGAGGCTAAAGCGGTCTCTGTGAAGCGGCGCGATCGAAGCGTCGCGCCGGCCTCGGCTCTCCTCATTCTTCCACGGGGGAGGCTCGCCGTGGGCGAAAAGGGAAAGTACCGTTCCCGCGCAGGTGGCGACGTGCATAATGCTCGTCGCGGCGTCTTTGTCTCGCGTGCACTCGGGCGCCGTTTCTATCAGCTCGACTTACTTCCTTCTTTTAACTCTATACACTCAACTACCGAGTCAGAATATTTCAAAATTGTAAAAGAGATCCAAGAGGAATACTAGTCGAAAAACAATCATCACGGGTAGGGAAATTAATAATGTTGGATTTAGAATTAGATATACCGAGAACTTTGAAAATGCTAATATGTACAGTTATCATATCTGTTGTACCAACATTAGTCTTGTACTATATGTGCTTGATTATGAATCAACTATTTATGATCTCCTGATTGAATTTTTTAGTTAAAAAAGTATTGAATTAGTTTAGCATATATAGATTTCTTAGATATGTAGCTTAAGGATTTAATTATGCATTGAAGTTTGTGGAACATAAGTAAAGCCATTTGTAAACATTTTAATGTAGGATAAATTAAATCTATGCATAAATAAAGGGTTGCATAGTTTATTTTTAAGTTTCTTACATCCGATGTTCAGCATCGGGACATTTCTTATTTGCTTGCTTTAAAGATTCACAACCATGGTATGGGACAATTAAAATTTCTTAATGAAGTAGGTTGTAGTTTGACATCCACATATCTCAGTTTATCAAGGAATTGAAACAAACTAAATTGCGATATTAATATCACAAACAACTTTGATCCCTTTAAAAATATCTTAAATTTGCTATGAAGTTAATTCTATCCTGTTTAATTTGAAATACACAACAAATAAACTCTTTGAATGAAACCTTTGAGATTGAAGATTAATTAATAATCAGAATATGAATTTTCTTGCGAATTTATGGTTAATTTTTTTGCAAGGATAGTTTAAATGATTCAATTTGTTACAGACAATCTCATGTAAATTTGTACCTTTCCAAGCAAACATTTTTACCCCACTCTTGAAACATTACCATATTTGTGCTTTAAAAATATTCCATCAAATCGCAAAATAACAATACCAAACCGACCCACGAATTCGCGCACATACCAGACGGAAAGTATAAAGCAAATGCAAACATCTACCCTCTTATTCAAGCACAAGCACAGATATTAAAATTCCGCCTGATGGACGGCGGTAAATCCCTCCGACCTAAGGAAAAGGAGACGGCATTAGGTACGGCGAAAGGAAAGATTTCGTAATTTCATCGTGGAAATTTTTCAGCGACACTCCCGAGATCCGAGGGACTGCGCGCGGATACGTGCGCGGATTTTACATATTCCATAATCGCGTCGTTACGGACCCCCCGGCGGTCCTCCTTTTTTTTGCCACGAGGGGGACAGGGCGTTGCATAAATCAAAAGCGTACGTCCGACCACCCCGTCTTCCGGAAATATATCACGAGACCGGCCACTTTTTTTCGCGCATTTTTTTCGCAAACATATATGAACAGGTTCCACTTTGACGGGCGTCAACGCATGATTGAAAAATGAATCAATATTTGTTTCAAATTACCCGCGGAATATTAAATCGACGCGGGGAGTATAAACCAGAGCTGAAATATAGGCGGCGTCGCGGTAAAAGCCACTGCGCGGGATTAATAAAAAACGCGGCCCGGCGATTTATGAGAGAATTCTTTTTGAGCAAAGATTTAAAAAAATAAAAGCTTCGAGGGCAGCCCTAACGAAAGTCAAACGAGATTAGTCAGGGGAATCCGTACTGAAGGGTCGACGGAATCATTTACATTCCGATCTGAGACTAATGTTTAAAGCGAGGGTGGCAATGCAAAGTAATACTTGAATGTACTTTGGCTCGTTATTTAGAATTAAATTGTGATTTCTTTTGGAGGGTGGAAAGCCGTTTACAACCCGGTAAACGTTACTTTTATATAAAACGTATAAAATTTAAATTTAGCTTCAGAACCAATCAATAACGAATAAAGACCGTCCCCTGGGTTGTAATAATTTTACCTTGAAATTTTGTTTCTGATCTGAAATAGTATTGATTATATTAAAATAAAACAGATGTTGGTTCAACAGTTTTAGTAAAAAGAAACAGCACAAGAAATTATGAATATCTAAAAATACGATATTTTTCTGCGAATACAAAAACATGAATTTTAGATAGGCCCATGTGTATCATGAACAGGTATAGTGTATAAACTCTCGAATTGACAACAGCACGGAGATTTTATACACGAAAGTAGGTATAGGGAACCTTTCACACCACTACTCAATTTTCGTACTGGTAGACGCTTTGGAAAGCAAGATGGCCGCAATGTCATTTAAGTATTAGAATAGCAACTAGCCGAGAGTGAGCGTCTAAAGGAGAGTCACATGCGACATTAATGTATGCGCAAATGTAGTGGTAAGTTCGGAGCAGCGTCAATTTGCATACTCCAGGATGGACGGTGCACGAGGCAGAAGCCGCTGTAGAAGCTGTTCGATGGAATCCATAGTTGATGCGTTTCGATCGGCGACTAGTGAGTTATTGAGTATTTCATTTCCCCAGCGTCTAAGGCGGGATCTAATCCATACTTGACTGATGAATCCAATTGTCAGACCACAGGGATGGTACGCCCTCTCCTTGATTACTGATTTTTTTATTTATCACACCTCATCCCAACGGTTTTGAAACTGCTGTGAGGAAATAATTAATTGGATTGAATAAACACCGTTTGTAAAGACGTACCTAAATTTTAGAGGTTCGTATCTGAGATCTATATAGAGAAGTTGCGCCAGCTGCTGGTATACTCTATTTTCTTTCTTCGATTCTTGCGTCATTTTATTGTATTAAGACTAACGCAAGCAAAATCGATACTTTCTAGGTTGATTGAAAGAAATACAGTAGAGAACTTTTGTTTCTGTGAAACAATAATTACATTAATTTGTTGTTGAACTTCTTATTGTGTGTATAATAAGAAAAAGGTTAATGGAAATGGAGGTTAGTCGTGCGTCAGCAATTCTGACGAACATGATATGAAAAACATTATTTTCAAAACAGGATTACAATTTTAATCACAAATAGAAATGAAATGTTTACTCGAAATATTGAAAATTTTAGATCCGTAATGCTACTAAATTATACTACTGAATGGGCAGTATTATTTTCTGCAGTTAATAAAATTGGTAGCAGTTAATAAAAATTATTAATGGTAATTTAATAATTTTTCATAAGGCATTGCTATTTTATACTTTGCATGTTTTTTTTTTATTGCATCGCAGTTTATTTACACCTATTTGATTTTCTATGCGTTTCCCCCGCTGTGTCCTAAGTTTCAGGGCAAATAAAAAAACTGCTCTAAGCCGATGATCAAAGCGGCATACGCGCACGAATTTTCCCGCAATACAAAGGGATAGCCAATTTACGTTTTTTTTCCTCCAATTACCTGCACTGAAAAGGGTGTCAAAAGCATTTGCAATTTTACACTACTGCACTGCAATCAAATTTCTGTAAATGTTCATCTCGGCTTTAGAATGCACTTTTAGAGCTTTGCAACTTTCAAGCATGTCTCGTGACCTGAAAATTGCAATCGGCAGACGAAAATAAAAAGCTCTATAAATAAATCATTATAAACACTTTTGCAGTTTAAAAAGCCTCATTCGCCGCTTTTAGTAAATCGCAACAACGCAGTACTACTCGTTGCATTAGTCATTTATCAAAAAGACTAAGTTTTCTCGGCAACGCTTATGCTGATACGCGAGTCAAATGTTTAGGTACAGTAATAAGCGAGAATAAACATAATCGGTAATAATACAGTCGCCGGGTAAATACAGCGCGGCTCATTATTGCTAAACATCGTCCGAAGCACCGATGCAACGTTAATATTAAAGAGGACGAGATCCCGCGTGTTTTGCTTGCGCGCGCGCGCATAAAATGTTCGAGTAGTAAAGACGCTCCGTAAGCGGAATACCAACTAGTTGAGTGTCGCGCCTCCGCGTCCGGGTCACGGGTTTTGATAAAACCGCCGGAGATGGTTCCCAGAGCCAAATGATCAAATCGCGCTGGAATTGGACGTCGCCGCCGTAGGTGGAATCTACTTTAGGTATGCCTTTTTTTAAAATGATGATAGAATTGCAGGATTTTGCCGAATGCTTTCTTAAGTTTCTATTATAAGTTTAACTTTTAAATTAAAGCTCTATTCCTGAAACTCTTCGCGTAAATTATAAGTTTCAAAATAAATAATGTAATTGTGCTGAAAAACTTGTCCTGACACGTAAGTGAATAATTAAAGAGAGTAATGAAGCAATTGCAAGTTGAAGGAACAAAATCGCTATAACTATGACGACATAATGAGTTATATCATCTTTCAAAATTTCGGGAAGCCGTACGATCTTAATAGTAAGCTGCGTACCCTGTTATGATCATCGAAGCACCCGAAATTCTTCCCTCGCAATATTGGTTGTTGTACGTCTTCCAATTCTGCACATGTGCTTATCATATCCCTTTTTTCGCGAGTCCCACAATATTCAATTTCAAATAAATTTCCGCGTGGCTACGATGCGAAATGAATACGAATACAGGTCGCCTCTTTCACTTTGAAAAATGAAAGGTAAACTGAGAGGGATAATGTATGGCTTCCAAACATACTTTTAAAAGTAAACAGTGTCTCCTCTATACACAGTCAAGGTTTTTATTTTATTTTTGTGTAATAAAAATCTTGAGTAGTTGTAACTTGAGTATTATTAATTAATCATTTAATAGGAATGTAGATAATGACTCATTTGTTAGATACACTGATACTCAGATTGTACCCTATTTATGCGGTCAAAAATAAACTAATATTTAGATTACTTGGAGTAATTTTTTACCCAGTGAGTAATCAAAAAACGGGCTATTTCAAGTCATGATAAACAAATTGGCTAAAATTATTCTCCTTCATTAATGCGCAATTTCTACTAAGGGAGAATTATTTTTTTTATTAGAAACGCATCTGAATACTGTCTACTAGGGTAGATCAGAAATTCAGACAGGAAACGACAGTTTAACATCGTTCAACCTATCATAAAAAAAACGCGTGTAGTAACAACACCGACAACGCGAAAATAACATCGGTACACCGCGCAATTTCAGCACTCGCTGTGCCCGGTGTACAAATAACCGCTTTCATCATATCGTTTGACAGCGGGCAATAAATAAGAAAAGTAGCAGACGCCGAAGAATTGATAAAACGGCGAGAAAAGAAGCCCGAGGGGCATTAATTCACATCGCCGCGGTGAGAAATGCGAAAACACAGCAGCGGCGGCGGTGTGTTCGCGTGTCGCGGCGAACAGTAGTGCATCCGTCCGGCCGAGTGCTTAACCGGCGCGGCATAATTAGCGCCGCTCTCAAATATTCATGAGGCCGCGCGCGCGCGTGGGGCCCCCTTCGAGATAAAATTTATGTAGTAAAAGTAACGGGCTCGCGGCGCATGAAAATTTCTAATATCCGCGCTTATGGCGGATAAGATACGCCGAGATAAATTTGAATTCCTCCTGCGGGGGACTTACGATTTTAGAGGCGCGCGCCTCTTTTTTTTTCTTTGTTACCACCGCGGCCGCGACACCGCGATGCCTCTGTTGCGCGAAATTATGAATGGGGTAAATTAGAGGTGGGAATTTATTTGCGCGACGTTGAGTTTGCGCGGGGGATGCTAATGGATTTAGAAACCTATTCACGGGGATTTAAATATTTGGAGTAATTTATAGAATTTTCAGTGTACAGTTAATGAGCTGAATTAAACTGCCGAGGTTTTCGTCGTCGAAAAATGAGGAGGAACTCGTGTTCCATGTAGGTTATGCATGTATACAGCACATTTTGACTTTCTAACGATGGAAATTAATTAATGTGTACAAGTTGAGGCTGCTTATAAAAAAGCATTTATCTTTCAAATTTTGAAGAACGTGAAGTTTATGTATATAGGTGCTTGAAATGAATTCATTATCTATCAAAAGATCTTATGCCCTCCTGTCTATACACTATCTACATATACATATACACTATCTACACATACCCGAGACATCATTTTACTATTTTTGAATAATTTAAAAATGTTTTTTTAATTTCGAATCAGTAATGAATAGCACACTTTTGTCTCTTGTGACCAAACGATTAAAATCATGAAATTTTCACAATTTTCGTTAAAAAAGAATGTAAGTTTCTTTCATGTTAAAAAATCTATAAATCGACAGGGAATTCAAGTACAATAAAAACCATTCACGATGCAAACCACAGCGCTCTAAAACTCAATGATTTATAGTCCGCAACCATTGTATTTCTAATCAGGCTGTAATTTTTCGCGCGCAACAAAACGCGCCCCGATCGAAAGTGTATCGTCACCCAGCGAAATCAATCAACCGCGCGAAAACGCGATTCATCAAAATTATTGTTTTTAATTTCCATCAATTATCGTGGCCAATCTCGTTTGTCACTCGGCGGGATCGTTGCAAAAACGACCGAAAGCCAGCAACGCAGGCAGGCCGGTGTCCAGCGGCCGCCGTTAATGTCACGGGACAAACGAACCGAGCGATCCGCGGCGATAATTATTACGGTGAATCGCGAAAATCATCGGCTGATAAAACGCGCTGGTCGCCGGGTATAAGCGCGATTAATCCGCGTTGCGGGACCACCGCCGGAGACGCGCGTGGGAAGCCCGCGCCGTTGTGGGTAATCGTTTCTTTTTTCATTTTTTGTGAAAGTCAAGTGTTATTGTCGTGGCTTAGGGGACGGAGGAATTTCATGGTACACAGGTGTACAAATAATATTTGTTTATTTTATAGTGGTGATGGAATTTTTATTTTTGAAATATTAATAAGTTACTATGATTTTACTGTTACTTTACATTTGCATAATGTAAAATGTTTAAATGCATAATTATAGTATTTTGTTAGTAAGTGGCACAGTCTGGTCGGGGACTGTATAAAAGGTCCTTTAAAAAATAGAAATTAAAGAATTATTTATTTTCTTATTTTCAAACCTTTTTTGTTACGTACATTTTCTCCGTTTCTAGCGAATTAAATTATTTAAAAATAAACTTCACATTCATGAAAATAAAAATGATTGACGTAGTTGCTATTTTATGTAACACTCAATGTGACTGTATCGGAACAAAAGTAAAAAATATGGAGCAACGTAAAAAAATCCTTTTTTTGCAGCCCACTAAATGACAAAATTCGAAATCACACGGTTAAATAATTTTATTGCCGCTACATTATATAACCTTTTTTACGCTGTGAAATACAGCCCAATGTTACGGAGGTTTAATTTTTTTTAACGCGAAAGCGTTTTTACCGTCCACAACTGACATTCGTTTAGTCTCGAGCGCGGAGTTAGCGTTATTCCACTCACTAACATTTAATACCGGCGGCGGCTAAATTATTGTTCCTTATCGTTGGATTCTATTTCAATGTACCTTCACGTAGAGAACGAAAAAATGTACTTCTTTTTTGTTTTATCGCTTCGAGGCAAAAACAGATATACGCGGTAGTATGATATGTTTGTTACGTAAAAAAAAACATGTTTTTTTTTCAACAAGTGTACATTTGCACAAGTGTGTTATTCGTAAACTTGTACGCTTTTACAGGGTTATAATCCATAAAAAGAGAGATGGATATCAAAACATAAAAATAATAATATTTGAAATGGTTTAGTTTGATGTTTATAAAAAAAACTTATAAATATTTACTTTAATCGTCGTTAATTTATTCATATTCATTAAGACACTTAATGAATGAAATAAATAAATTAAAGAACTTACATTTTCAAACAGTTTCTTTTTTAAATAAAGAGGAAAGGCAGCATTTATTTTTAATTCTTGAGATAGCAATTAGTTTTAAGGGGGCTTTAGAAGCGCATGGATCCAGCAGAAGTTTAAAAAGTCACTGAATCCAGCTTAATCTATCAAACGCTTTTAAAACTCGGTGCCCCGGCGCGTTTCATTCATTTCAAGGCGAAACAAAAACCTTGATTACTCCGATTTCCTTAATTCATCGATTTGACCGGAATCGAGCGAGAAAAAAACCTCAAGAGCGTCGACATTCCCGCATGTTTACGAGAGCAGAGCACACAAAGAACCTAAAATCGATTCGAATCGCCACGGGGCGACGAAAAAAAAAACCCGCGGTGCAAGGGTAAAAAAAAGAGGAAAAAACAACACGCGGAATAAAACGAGCATATCCTGTCCTGCACTCTCGAGCGTGAAAAGCCGTAGTCTTTCCTGTTTACGGGACACTCGGAGAAGCGATACCCCGAAAAAAAAAGGGGAGCGAGGCGCATGCGAGTCACGCGTCCGCATTTCAATGGAAAATGAAGAAGTCACGTCGCCGCCGGGCAGGGGAGGGCCGGGAACGACACTTTTGACGGTTGCGTTTACGCCGAATGCCGCCGATAAAATTCGTAGCTCACACGGGCGCGGATAAGCCCAGGGACGGGGGGGCTCCGAAAAAAAACTGTTACTCGCTGCTGCTTGGGAGTCGGCTCTACCTTTTTTTTTATCTGGAAGCCATTTAATGGCCCTTTGTTGGGATAAACGATACGAAATGAAAGAGAAACAGCTACTTCGTAGATTTCATGTTGCCATAGCTAAGTGCTTCCACTACGTTTTTAGAAATTCGGTTTATGAGGTAACAGCTGTTACTCTTCGCTTGCTTTTCTTTTTTGTTGCCAATAAAAGCTTTTTTTTTTATTTTGCGATCGAAGATTTATCCTCAAATTTTCCGGAACTATTTACATTTAGATAGAGGGGCAAATAGTTTTATTGGTCAATAAAATGTGCGAGCACAGTTTGTTTTTGAATATGCATCGTATGCATCGGTAAGAGTAAGTTATTGGACGTAATTAAAGCGATGCGAATAAAAAATTGCATGACATAATTTCGAGCACGTCTATATTATCGACGACCAAAATAAGCAAGACAAATCTTCAAAATTATTCGCTAATTTAACGGCGAAACGGCGAATGATTTACAAATCCTTCATTTGCATGTATGAAAATTTAATAACAAGACAGCGATGAAACTCAGCTGACATATTAATGCCGTCTCGATACCGCCGAAGATAAACGTCAAATTCCGAAATAACCTTTTATTAAAATTGTCAAGCAGCAAGTAGTTCAACTAAATTATAGTTGTAAATTTATCAGTGACTCGGATTAATATATAAGCGCGAGACTGAAATAATTTAAACCGAACATCCTTCGGAGCGCATTAATAGTGAAGAGGGTCGGTCGACGAACAAAAAAAAAAAAGGAAATTTCGAAGGACTCGAAAAGCATTCTAATTGAAAATTTGATTTAACGAGCTTGCTTCAATTGATTTTATGACTCGCCGCACGCGATAAGCTGACGGTGAAAAGCGAGCGGTTCGCCTCGGCGCGCGAGGGGGGGAACAGGTAAGTCCGGCTCGGGGGCTTAAGAAAGTAAAGTGGATTTTTGATGGCGCCGCTCAAAATCTCCCTTAAAAACGTGAGAAAAAGGAAAATTAAGAGGCCGGCTCTTAGACCAGTTCAAACCTAAAGTTCATTAACACCGCGAAAGCTTGTTGCCTCGCACGATTTACGCGGCGAGACCATTACGTCACTTCGGGCGACTATTATGCAACCGGGTGCACGGTGCTTTACCGAAAGTTTTTTTTTAGATTCGAATCTACCCGCGAGCGACTGACCTCGGCCGGAGGAACAAGTTGTAATTTACTAACGATAACAACGTATTATCTATATGTATAACAATTCAATATTTTATTTGCTCTTCTAGCATTGTATAGGAAAAATTTAAAGATGATGAAATAAATAATCGATATCACAATTATATAACAGTCGTACATACTTGGGCTATACATCAATCTACATCATGACGTCGCCTCTAACGAAGAAAAGTACATTTAAAAAAAAACTATTTTAATTTGCCAGTTTTAAAGCACTAAACATAAACACGATGGTACATCAAGTTACTTTTCTCTAGTACTTCAAAAATGGCATATTAAAATATAGCTTTTTTGAAATGTGCTTTTCGTCAGTAGAGGCAGCGATGTGTTTTCCACTTATTTTTGTTGCTCTTTTATTGCGAAATAAGTGTATAACTATTCACTTATACGAAGCTTTGCCAAAAGTTCTTAGATTCTAATCAACTTGCGAGCGACTGACCTCACCGGAAGGAACGACTCGCAATTCACTAACGAAAATAAAAACAAAGAAACACACGAGCGGTAAATTAATCCCCCGGCTGGAATGGCCCTTATAAAACTCGATCGCAAATTACGAGGCCGAGCGGCGGTGGTAATCCCGCGTGAAACACGGCCCTCAGGCGTCATCGTCATCGTCCAATTCAATCCCCCACCGGCGGGGCGCTCCACGCGCCGACCGCATAGTCGTGTAGGCGGGCCGTTGCTCCCGCGGGTATCGGAGAGATTTTGGCAAGGGTCGAACAGCTGACTAAGCCGTGGCCACTCGAAAGCCGACGAGCTTACGCGACCGAGATGCTCCTCGAGGGATAGTGGCCTGGCGCGATTGCGATGCTCCCTTATACACTCGTAACGGGCCTTCGCCGTTCGATCTCTTTTTTTTATCATTTTTAGTTTTTTTTTTCTTCGGGGTTTCACTCCCGTGATGAGCGAGTTCGACTGACTTTAGCGAAGGGGGGAGGCAATAAAGCTCTTGAGGAAGTTTTTCGCGGATAGTCTAGTTTTAAAGTTAACTTAGAGGCGTGCGAGTGCGGGCTTGATCGCGTAATATTTACTTTTGGAAAAAAGTGGGGATCGATTATATACTGCGACTCGTGCGGGTAAGCTAATTTTATTATTAGAAAATTTATGACGGTACGAATTTCCGTTGCATCCAGAGTGTTTAAATTTATAATTTGATCAAACTAGATCGTTAATAAAAAGATGTTAGATACGTCTGATAGGGGGATATAAATGTAGAAACTTTAAATTTTCCGCGGCATCGGTAGATTTGTTTAACTTCATATTAGCATGCAGATGATTTAGTTGCCGATGACTTTTGCGTTGTTTAAGGATAATTCATTTACTGCCTCAGTTATTTTAGATTAAATCTCGAATACTATATTAACTTCGAGTTGTACGTCGCGGCATGTATATATAGTCTTTCATTTTGATTTCTAGCTTAAAAAAGGCATAGATTTTTAATTGCCGGTGGTATTTCTTGATTTTCTAATTGGTCGCGCGATTTTTTTCGATTATTTATATTTATTTGGCGGTAACTTGCAAGTGTATCCCTAACAACTAGAAAAGCGCGCGTCTGATCTAGTTTCATTAAATTAACGACGTCGTACGTGGTTTTAAAAAGGTGTTTAACTGCCTCGAAATGAGAAACTCGCAAATCTAGGTGTGGACGGAGTTTTTACATTGCAAAAGCTCGCGGATGGATCTCTCTGTAGACCTTTTCAGCCTCCCCGCAGACCCGGTTTTATGAAGTTTGAAATTTTCTTTCGTCCAACCGAGATTTTAAAGTTCCGAGGCTCCGCGGACTTTGGCGATGTGTATGCTGTAAATGAAGGATTGTAAAGTTACTGAAGAGTGTTATAAGTGGGTTGGGTGAAAAGTTACATTTTCATGAAATTTTTATCGCATTTTTTGTCGCACATTTATGAGCTTGCGGATAAAAGTATAAATAAATATTTAATGAATAAAATAATAACTTTTAATTACATCAGTATCAGATTTTTAAATTAACGTCTACAAAATAAAAAGAGATGATCAAATAAAGTAACTCATGTATTTTAACATTTAGTATGTAACTGACGATTGAACAAAAGATAATATTATAAAATAAAATAATTAGTTGTTTAGTGCAACTTTAAGTTTTATTCATATGTACAATAAAGGAGCAGTAATTATTTTCAAATTATATTTCTGATAGAAATAGTTAGTTTTGCTGTTCTCCAGTATTTTATCAAAAAAGGAATAATGATTTATATCTAAAATAAAAAAAGATTATTCGATAATAATGATAGAAAAGGCTACAGCCCGATTTAATATTTTATTCCATCACCAATACTGAACCCATTAGATTGTCTGTCATTAAAGAACATAGTCAATTTCGTTTTAATCTACCATTAACCACTACATTAATTTACAAAATTAGTTCACAATTATCACCACCTCACTTCCCCTAATTGCCGCAAATAATAAAAGTCATTACGTCGAAAATCGATCCGCGCCATCAACCAAACGCGTACGCGTGCACGCGTACTTCCACAAAAAAAAGCCTTAATAAATTGTCGTATACCCACCCGACTAAGTACCAGCAAAGCTTCAAGCTGTCCCGCAACTCTCGAGACCGCACGCCTAATTACATTCCAATTGCGCTTAGAGCAATTTACCGCTGACGAAAGCGGCCCGCGGCGCTTCTGACGTTCCGAAAGCTCCGCACCTTACGGACGCGATAAGAATACGAAGAAAAAAAGGAAAGCAGAACAAGACTCCTTTGTCCTGCCCCCCTCCCTCTAAACCAAAAAGGAACACCGGTGTGACAATCGCGGCGGCCAAACAGAGCCGAGCCGGCAACCAGACCGCGAAGGAAATTCCCCCGGTTGCGCACGCATTTTAATTAGAGCCCGTGTCGCTCGCACTTATGAAAGCCGCCCCGTTTGCGCAAGCCCCGCACGGGGGGGCTTCCGTTCATTGGCCGTAAATTGCGCAACGACTTCCAGCGCTTTGAGCCTCCGAGTGGCCGCGTACAAAAAAAAAACAACCAAGCGTTTTCGCCCGATCCCCGCGGATCGCACTTACACACCTTTTTTTCCTCGCGACGGATCGGTTTATTTCGCGCGAGCGAAAAAAGGGGGGGATGAGCGACAGGGCGCTGATTGCTCGTCGTTTAATTGAGATTGCCCCCGCTGAAAGCTCAACTAAAATGCAAATACAAAGCGTGACTTATGTATCCGCGCGTAGATTACGCGCGCGACGCAAAACGAAATTTGTAGTGGAAGTCGCGTTATGGAGAAAAAAGGCCGCTGCCGCGCGATTTCAAGAAGCAAGCGTAAACTGCGCTTTTTAATGACTCGTCGACTAAATTGTATCCTGCGTATATGTGTCAGCTGAGATATAGCGACGCGATACATTTTATCTAAAACCTAAGTAAAATAATTCACTGCGCGTTCGCGTTACTCGTATCGATAAATAAAGATTATTAATTGAAGAAGAGTAAATTAAGAGTAGATAAACTTTTTGACAACGCGTAAATAACAGGAAAGTATCATTACATTGCTGCGTTCGTACCGTGTTTACTCTAAAAATCGATACTTTACAACAAACCCCCGAAGTGCTTTAAATTTTCTACTACAACAATTAATTTAATAAACGCGGAAGGGTAGGTCGCCCGTACAAAAAGAAAAAGTTCGCAATCGAACCGCACGGTTGGGATTCGTACGGAAAGCAGGCCCGGATTAATGAAGCCGTCCATAAATATAAATCGTCGTTTTTAATTTTCCGCCCGAGGGGAAAGCCGCAATTCGCGGGGCGCGCCGATCGATTATCGGGCAGGAGCACGCGGCGGCGGAAAATAAATGAAGGCGGCCCCGGTGCGCGCGCGGGGAAAAAACCTCCCCCCGGAAAGAGGTGTGCGTATATCTACGGCGCGCGGGGGTGGCGCGGAAAAAAGTCATCGCGGCGGGGGCAGCGAAAGGAGCGCAGGGGGAGAGGGACAAACGTCGATTCGCGAGCGATTAATCATGGAACGGCGGCCGGTAGCGCATAAATGGGTTATTAGCTCGGGCGCGTGCGCCTAAATGATTCATCGAGCCGCAGTCGCGTCTAGAGCGCGTCACTTGAATTATTCCCCGGGATTCGTTGCGCTCGCGCACGCAGGAGGAATTAATTATTGCGGGTAACGCGATATTCCGTCGGCCGCTTGCGCAAACTGCGATTTTTGGCGGAAATCGCGGGGATGCTGCTCTCGTCCGTGTAAAGCTGAATGAGTTAAAATTGAATCTAATGGAGTTGTGTATACGTAACATATACCTTCTTATTATTGCTATAAGTGGAAGATTTTTATCCTGGTTTAAATAACTATTTACCTATTTGTGTGAAACTTTTCCTATTGAGCTTTGGAGTATTGGTTACGACATTAAATATTTTTTTTGTTTATGAATTCAGAGTACAAGTACTTGTTTACAAACGTGTAGTTTTTTTAGAATCCATTTACATATTAAGTAAATTGAGTCAAACATAAAGAACAAAATCGATCGCCATCTGCAAGTAAAACGGAAGCTCAATTATTTTTTGAATAATTAAAATGAAAAATATGGCAAATATTTTTTTAGAAGCAATTAGTTTCATTTATCAATTACGCGATTTTTTAAACTATTGATATCGAATCAACATAATGTCGCCCTAAACAAGAAACCAGTTTCAATTTATCAGTGAAACTAGTTCATTTCAAGCGCCACGCGAAGATTAACTAGTACCATTTTACACCGAAAAACAAAGCAAAAGTTTCAGCGAAAAAAGCACACTTTCGAAGAAAAATTTTGCGAGATTTCCGTGTACAAAAAGAACATTTTGCGAGATTGCCGCGGAAATTCTTGCGGTCTTTTAAAAAAGCACATGTTGCGGTATTATACCGCGAAAAAGCACAGCTCATGTTCCGAAAGTGTTATTATTTTGCAGGAAATTTACCAAAAGAGCTTTTATACTCACCTTTTTTTAAAATATTGGTGAGAAAAAGGGGATTCCTGCGCGGCAAATAAAGCACTTAAAGTGCTTTTCCTCATAGCAGTTTTCAATTATGCAATTATGCTCCTCTTTTTGCAAAAAAAACTCATAAAAATATTAGTTTATTACAGGAAAATGAACTTTAATTTTTTCGCTACAAATGAAAAGTAGCACATCCCAGTGCATATTCATTCCTTTCAACAACAACGGATCACAAAAAAATGTTAAAGAATTGAGAGCAACATAACATTCCTTCCTCCAAAATCACATTGTACTAACGAAAATAAACTCGTCACCGACTCGCGTAATCAACGGAAACGCCAATTTCCAGTGAACATTAGAAATCGCATTTCCCTCGCAATCGCGTGACACCTGAAAAAAACGTCGCCGCAAAAAGGAGGCGCACCTTTCACAATTCCGTCAACAGTGCCGAATCGGCCGTGCGTGAAAACACCCGGAATGGCAGAAATTACGATTAGCCCGTGCCGCCCATCGGAGGGGTTAAAAAAAAGGGCCGCGCGCGATAGCGGCGTCGCGCAAGCTTCGCAAGCAGCCGACCGGAAAGGTTTGATAATGAGGGGGGCGTCAAAAGCGCGACCCCGTCGCGACCCGGCCGTTTAACCGTTAATTCGCGTGTCCCGTATACGTCGTTTGCGCGTTTTTTTTTTTTGCGGCGCACGGCGACGCATCCACTTGTGCGGTCGCTTTTATTGCGGCGCGCGCAGCCGAATGGAGAGTGCGCGACTGAAAAACGGCCGGACTCGGGTTTATTTTTTGCCCAGCCGTCGCCGGCAATGGCTGTGCGATTCACGGGATTTTTTGGGATGTAACGATTTCTTCAATTGTGTTTCGTGCTGTGTATTTTACGGTTTTGGGGATTGGACTTGCTTATGGCCATCGACGAATTTTGTAGATGGTGAATTATCTATTTTATTTATATTTAATAAATATTAAAAGTTTATTATTTTATTAACTTACCTTAATTTAGTTTAGTAGAGATAAAACACTAAAAATTTATATAATATGTTGAAATAATATTGGTAAATGTGAATTTAACCAAATACGACTATTCTTTGATGTTCCTCTGTACAAAGTGATCATACTTCAAGGAATTTGCGAAATTACTTGTTTTTACTTTTATTAAATTGCTTTAAAAATAGCCACTTTTTATTAAGGTCTTTAAACGTTTTATCAAAAATAGATAGAACATCTTTTCCAATAACTATTTCAAAATCATTAAAATAAGATTTTCGTAATAATTTAAATACTATTAGGTAATAAGTAATAAAAGTAGAGTAATTCCAGTTTGCTCATGAACAACTACTCAGTACTTAACGATAAATTGGGATAATTTTTTTCTATTAATGAAATTATCGAAATAAAAAAAATTCAATCAGCACATACCAACTAGCTTAGATCTAATTAAAAGATTTGAGAGTAACAGGAAAAAGCAAAAATTTTATGAATCATTGTAAAAAAAGGAGAGTAGAGCATTCTAGAACCTTCCCTTAATTTAGTGTTCTGGATAAATCAGGTCGTTGATAATGAGACGTGGTCCGCGTAGTTTCTAGTGTCTAGGCCAATATGTTAGTTTGATATAATGTCTAGACGAACCGGGTCAGCATTGACGAGGAGAGGAAAATGTAATTACGGGAGTTCAGTGACTATGCCGATGGCTACTTCTTCCCCCTTTCCCCAATCAAAAGTAAATAACTCACCGGTTTCGTAGTAAGAAAAAAGTAGGAAAAAAGTCTCAAACAATAGAGGCGGCATATCGTACCTGAAATCAAACAAAATATTGATTACTGTTTGTGATACATTGTAACTGTTGATTTTTATTATTATAAAATCTGGAATTCACAATTTTTCAATTATGAAAAAATAAAATTTTTCAGTATACCGGCCAGTAAAATGTATTTTTTATGAAAATTAATTTTCTGACTTTAATATTTTAATTCTTTTATTTCATTAATTAAATAAAAGCCATTTACAAAAGTACTTTTAATAACAACATTTGTAACTTCAACAACAGTTTCATTATTTTAATTAATACATCTCTCCAATTTACTAAAATCCATATTTAATTCAAATGTTCTTTTAATTTACAATTCGTTCTGCAAAAGGCTGTCAAATATTTCCATAAATAAATACAAAAATGAACATTTTAAAGATACTGAAAATAATTGAATCGCAATGAATATTTGAATAAAAACGAAGCCAGCATTAAATTATTTTCCACAAACGAATAAAGACCCCTCCCCTTCGTAAAAAGAAGCGCGAGAGACTCGCCGAGCGAGGAAAACGGCTCATTGTGCGGATATACCCCAGGTGAGACGGCGCAACAATCGCCAGGAGCCAATGAGGCAGGTTCGAACCGGACGCGGGATCCGTTACGCGTGTAGGTGGCAGATGCGCCGGCACACCGGTTGAATTGGGGTGCAGCGCGCGCGAGCCGTCGGAAGTGCACGCGCGCGCCGGGCGCGTGTCGCAGGCTGCAGGCAGCAACCGCGGCGTCGGCTGGCGCGCTCGTATTGTCTTTTACGGGCTGACGCGTCGCCGGGAGAAACATCGGCTTCTTTCGAGGGTCAGCTCGCTTAATTTAGCGCTTAACGGAATCCACCGGTTTTATGGCGGAAATGAAATTGTTTAAGATCGGCCGGGGAAAGAAAAAGGCGCGAGGGGGAAACGTTTACGGCGTACGCCAGGGTTTAGAGGGGCCCGCTCTACCTGCGTGAGTATCTTGATGTGAAATTACGCAACTTTCCGGTGGCGTGTAGTTTCAGGTGGAACTGGATATACCCATTTGTTAAATTTTTATTCCGGTTCATTTTGACTTATCGGAATTTCTGTAAGGAATTACGTAAGAAGAAACGTTTCTTTTATTAATAATTAAAAAAGACGCGGAAAAACAATTCGAATAAAAATTTACTATAATTACGGTCTAGAAAAGTACTCACAAACTAAAATTTTGGAGAAAAGTATTTTACGGTATAGTAAAATTTTTTAAAATTGTAACATATTGTGCTAAACACTGTTGCAAATTTTACTAAAAAGTATAACAATTTTCCTGAATATTTTGTAAATTTTACAAGTGAGTATGGTAATTTTTCATGTAAATGTCAGTCTGCGCCACTTTCCTATATAAGTTTGCAATTTTTACTCTCATTTTTTTCTCAGTGCATTTTTTCAATAGAATAAAACTCTCATAGAAATTCTCTAGTGTTCTGCAGATTTTTTCGATTTGAGAAATCATATTAAATGGGCGAAAAATCGTTTTATCGCTGGGAGAAAACTAGATGATTTTCTGCAGGGAAGAGCCATAAAGCATTTTTGTTATTTAACTCTGAAATTGGTAGTTCCATAAAGATCAGGATCAGAAATTTTGATAAGAAACGCTCATTCTATTATATTACAAATTCCCATCCTTCCGCAAACAAGAAAAGTCTCTAGCAGAGATTCAGTGAAATTTCACTATTTCCCATTTAGCGGGCAGAAATCTTCTTACATAAAAAAAATATTTTATCGCGTTCGTAAGCAACTGAAAACGTACACCACTTATTTTCTTGACAAATAATGCAGATTAATCCAATAAATTGAACTTCTTTTCCACGGGGAACCATTAGTTCTCATTTGCTTATTATCTTCCCTCCATCACGTGGAAACACACACGTAAACTAAAAAAGGGAGGAACGCGTGCGCGCTAAATAACGTGGCGGGATGACAAAAAGTTCCGAGTCAAACTCTATAAATTTTCAGTGGAGATCCGGTCGATTATTTCAGATTCATCGGTGGATCGACGACCGAAGAAGCCGGCTTTACTTCACGCGATTCTTGAGAAACCGGAGCAACCGGTCTCGAACTTCAGGCGCATGCCCCGAAGTCCTCTTAGGCGTTGCGCGAATATTCTTATTGCAAAAAATAGTCAAAATTGCACCGAGGATTTACTATTGAAGATTTGATAAATTTCGATGCGATGATCGTGAATGCGCATAATATTCCTGTAATTTAATACACTTAATCGGATAATTTGATCTAAAATCAGGAATATTAATTCTGCGCTTGTTTTTAAATTATTAATAAAATTTATCTTGAATTTATCTACAGTTGTGATTATTAATTATTATTTAATTAACTGGAAATATATCGGAACTCTGGTATATGGATTTTCTTGAATCTAGGAGATACTTTTTTAATTATAAAAATGAAAAAAACTAAACAAACTTTAGACTCTAACGACTAGAGGTAATTTTAAACCTAACTATTTTTATCATTTAGTACAATTAAGATTTATAAATAAAACTTTTAATTTCTTGAATAAATTCTATTTATTTAACAATAACCTGCAAAGGTAACCTATCCCTGCACGAAACACATGCCTGATTTAGTATTTATAAAAAAATCTAAGCTCCTTCAAAGATTGCTGAATAAAGAATTCTTTTGACCGAGGATCGCTGATTGTCCAACTATTCAAGGAATAATAGAAGGCATTTTTGGTTCGCTTTCATTTTATTTTTTATTCTCCATCAGATACTATAGGAAGAAGAGGGCAGTTGTATGCGAAAAAAACGTTTTCGGACCCTCGAAATTCTTTGTTTTATTACAGTACAAATGAAAGGTTTTTTTGACATGTAAAATTAAAAAATATTTGTTGTATTTTCTACCTTTACGTTTTTACATCAGTTTTGTGTTCAAATTCTTTAAAAAATATTGACATTTTACAAAAATTATTTTATTTATACAATCTCGTGTTATCACGGCTTTGTATTTTGCATCTCATAATCTGACCAACGAATAATTCATTTAAAAAAATCTTTATACTCTTTTATCCCCGATGAAAGCTTTATAAACCACGCAACTTCAAAAGTTAATAAACAATACCTTGTAAATTCAACAAAACAAGATGGTCGAAGGCAACGCATGGGCTACCAAAATAAAATCCGTGCCCCGAAGAAAAACAACATGAAAAATGTGCGGGCGCGCCAAGGATTGCCGTGGCGTGGCACCTGAATTATAAATCGAGCCCGTAGGACCCCGGACGAATTTTCAGCGTGGATGTGTGTACCGCGTCGCGCGGCATCGGAATTGCGGGCGCGACTCAACGAAAAGCGCGGCTGAGGTCTTCAGCGTACGAGCCATAAAATACAAGAATTTCGCCGGCATTCCTACGTGCAGGTATGCTAATTAAGACAACTGTTTGATGGATGCCCGCTGCACCGGCGAGAAAAACATGTTTTTCACATTTTGCAGAATCTCGTGTAAGTGCATTTATTTATCTAATTCGCCGATAAGATTCTGCTTCGTAAAATTTACGTCTGTTTGTTTCAGCTGCGTAAACAAAATAACGAATGAAACAAAGATTTAACTTTTAGTCAACAAACTTACTAAAAAGACCTTTTGAAAATTTTTTTAATACTTCCGCTGAAAATTGTTTTCTCTGATAATTATTATCATTCGAAATAAAATCTTTTTTTTTTTAGAATAGAAAACTCATCGCTTTTCTAGATTCCCGTTTGCTCTAGCGTAACTCGCGGAGCGAATTCCGGTGCGAACGGCGTAGAAAACAAAAATATTAAAAATATGAAAAATAAAGATAAAAAAGCTGCGTTTTCCCAATCTTGGAAACTACCCCTGGGCAAAAAAGTAAAATTTATTATCAGTATTAATTAATCGGCGCGCAGCCGCGTCCAGACGCATTTTGCGCGGCGAACACTTTAGTCGGGGGGGAGGGAAAAAAAATCCGGCCCTCGCAAAACTTGCGGGCGGGAGAGGTGGCCGACGAAAAAAAATTGCATGCCTCGCGCGCGAAACTAAATTGTCCGGTGGAAAACAAAAGTTTTCAGCGGGGGCGCGCATACACGCGAGCGATAAAATAAAGCGGCGAGCGCTGCAAGCGGAGCGGGAAATCGCAAATGGGAAGGAAACTCGGCGAAATTTCGAGAGCTGACCCGCGTATTTGCGTCGTGTGCGCGTGACGCGCCCGAAGAAAAACAGCTCAATTTCTCTACCACCCCTCCGGCAGCGGCTTGACTTTTTGTCCCCGCCGGAAGTTTCGCGCGAATTTTTCGTCGGACGGACGAGAGTCGCGGATCGAGCGCACATGGAATTCTCGATCTGATTATGATGATTTTATTATTACTTTTGTAATATATTTAGGTACTATTAGAAAGTCGTCCCAATAATAATAATAATAATAATAATAATAATAATAATAATTGCAGTTATTTTGCAACTAATGACATTTGATTAAAATGATTATGAGGACTTAATACATTCTTTTAGTGGCTCCGCCCTTTCTTGTAATTAGTTACAATCAGTTAAATGATAATATTTAAATGGAGTAGCGTTGTATACACCTCCAGTGTGAAATACAGAATGATTCAATTAAATTAAGGCAACAGCAATTCTAAACTAATGGATCGAACTCCTCAGCAATGCTGCATCAGTCTTAGCAACCCCCGCCTTTTACAACTACCTAGCAAGAAAAAAAGAAGAAATTTCGCGGACTCGAAAATCCCCCGAGCAATTTCGCCACACCGGACAAATCGGGGCGTACCGTCGAAAACATCAAAAGCCGACCGCACGGGGGGGAAGGAAGGAAAAAAAATCACGAGGCCAATAATTCAACGAGATCGCGTCATTTGTTCTTTTCTCGGGCTTTTCTCCTTCGCCGGGAATCGCAGGTAGAGGTGGGCAGGGGTTCGGGCGCAACAATAGGGTCGCGCGGGGCCATTACCAGATGCAGCGAGCGTTGCCACCGCGGCAAATGGAGTGGCTTCTATAAGCGAAGGCTCGCTCTCTCTCTCTCGGAGGGGCGACATGCTTTCGGCTGCGCGCACGAACTTTGCGCTTATTACCGAGGCCCCCGTGCGGTCCTTTATTTGCCCCGTCTCGCTCGCTCCCTTTCACTCTCCAAAGGTTCGCATGCGCGGAAAAAAAGGATGGCGTGCGACGCTCGCACGACTCGCTGGTCAGGGACCTGACGGGCTTCTGGGAAAATTAGGTTAGAGACATATTGGCTCGCGTCCGTTTCATTATTTTTGTAATAAGAGCTGCTGTCGTTAAAGAAGTTTTTTTTTAATAAATTACATTGAGGCAATTGTGGTTATTGTCGATTTTTGTCAAATCCTACTGTCAAAGTTACCGCAATATTCATGAAAGGGTATTATATGTAAAAGATTTATGATGTTACATTAATAATAAATAATGTCTACTTTTATATAAAATTATTATTTAATTAATGCAAAGGCCAAACATTTGGATTACTAACATGGATTTCTCTTCGAATTCGATCAAATTTATATTATTATTAAACAAGTTCATGAGCTACATATATGTTATACAACATTCAACATCATTTTCCATTAAAAATATATAAAAATGCACTAAAAGTAACTGTGCGTACAGTGAGCACGAAATTTGATATTTATTTCGAAAACCAATTTTTTACAGACGGTACAGCAATAAATGTGGATTTATATATAAAAATTCAGTTACGATGTACTTGTTGTATAAAGCGAAGACTATTCCTGAGAAACGTGTGGCTATTGCTAATTTAAATCGCAATTTTTCTATTGATTTATTTTATATTCTTACTATAAAATTTAACCTACAAATTTAAATCATCAACGAATTTACGTGCGAAATATTAGTGGAATACCTGTTTCGTTAAATTTACTTCTGGAGAAATTTTTTATTGTGAAGTTAGTACAGTTAGTTATTCTTAACGTTTAAAAGAACAAACGCAAAAAATGTGTTTTGCGAAGACCCCTGCACAAATTCACCGAAAAATTTCTTGGTCTACTTAATTAGATATTATAATTCCACGATTTTAGAGAAATATGTAAAGAGAACAGGTGTCAAATATCTAATTAAGCTGCTTACTTTGTACTTGCATCTATATCTAAAACAGGTGATCATTTCAAATTTCACGGAACCTGTTTACCAGTTTTACACAACATACAAAAAATTAATTTGTCATTCAGGGAGAGAATTTGTTAAAATTTGTTTCTTGGTAGGTGCTTAGTAATCTTAGCATCAAGTAACTTGTTTGATAAAAATTACTTATAGACCTTTCTGAGTGGTTTTTAGAACATTGTGTTGTCATAAATTTTTAACCCGATCACTATATTCCAAGACGATTAAAACTACGTATAACAGAAGTATGCACAATTAATTTCCGAGCAACTAAAACCGAATGAAATACTCCGTTCACCACATAATTTTCCTGGTAAAATTTTTCCGCTCCTCACAGATCCATATAACACCCATTATTCCCGTGCGTCCGTCGACCGCCGTGTGTCTCATCGCAACGGCGTAGTCGCGCGCTATCCAAAATAAACCGAGTCCTAAATAATAAATCTACATATAAAGTGCGACGCGCGCGATCCTATCAGTCGCGCGACACATTTTCGCGGATAGATCGCAGGCGGCACATCCCACGCGCGCGCCTCATTCACCGTCGTCGCGGGGGCCGACCCCCTTCCCAAGCTCTTGATTCGCGCGCCGGGCGAATCTCTCGCGCGCCATTTTCCGCGGCGCCATTGTTCGCCCCCGTCTTTCGTCAGGCCGCGACGAAAGAAGCGGCCCGATTGCGACATGCGCGCCTTATAACGACGGATAATCCGGCGTATTGTCGCCGCGCGCGTATATAAAAGCCGCCTTATCTTATCGCGCGGCGAGGATCGGGCTTGCGAAAAGTGGCTGCGGCGTCGCCGGCCGAGGTCGCCGGCGTGTACAGCCCAATTCCGGGCGAATCTGATGTCGAGAAGTGGGTCGAGAGATCTCGCCGGATTGCTCGGTCGACTCCTTCCTTTTTTTTTTCTCAACCCGCTCGCGCTCGATGCGTCCGCGAGATGAGGCGATGGATTTATTTGTTTAGGCTGGATTTAAGCGGGTTTGCTGGCTGACTTGTATCTTGGACAGTAAATAGTTAACTTGTACTTAGTGGAGTACTGTAGTACGCTCTTTATCGTAGATTAGGCGATTGAATTTTAAAGAATGTTGGGTAGTGCAGGCATTAAACTTCAGTTTTATGCTGTTTTTATTCAAATTGTACGGTATGAATAAAATGTATTTAAAATGTTTTTTATTGCTGTAGATTATTTTGCTAGTATATTATCAGTTCATTAATGTAAGTATGCAAAACTAGCGGCAGAATTTTAGAACGCCTCGAGAGATTCTAATTTTTCTATTTTGGATTCATGTAAACCTCTTACTTATTCTAAATTTAATTCGGTTTGAGTGTATAGTCTATCGTATTTCATACTTTCTACTTTAATTATAGGACTGCTCTTAAATATCTTCTTCATAGCTACCATGTGTATTTACGTAGAGAAAAAAAAGTTCTACATGACAATAGACTAATTTAACATTATCGAATTGGAAAATTTTTTTTTAATTTACTAAAAATCTAAAGTCTGCTTGGTTAAAATTAAACCATTAATGAACAACTGACTATGACAATTGGCTTGTGCTATGACAATCCACTGTAAATGAAAAAGCTTTTTCGCTCTTTATACGACTTGTTAAAAATTAAATTAATAGATAAAACGAAACAAGTTCAATCTAATGAGAAATTGAAATAAAAAACCTAAGGATGCAATACGACACATCCGAGACACTTGGAAACTGTTCATACATCAGAATGGGGGGAGGCTCCATTTGAGCCTCCTCCAAAACGAGCTCTCCACGCGACAATTTCGCGTGACGTTGGTCGGCGGATCTCGAGATCTCATAACCCCACTCGGGGCAGAAGAGGAGGCAGAGACCTGAGGAAATAGTTTTTAATGGAAAAGAGAGGGCATTCGCTTCCTGTCTATTCTGGAGAGTAGTCGAGATCAGAGGAAAGCTGTCGATTCATGCGGCGGGCAGCCGTCGCGAATCACATACCAGAGAGCCCAAATAAACTGAAATTGCTAGAGTGCAGACGCATTGATCCACCGGTATACCACTGTCGGTCCATTTTTATCCACAATATTGAATTGTGGCTAAACTCATTCTACTGCTATCACTTTAATCGTACGTTAGTTCTCAATCAAAATTACGTAGTTTTATTTATTTTCGTGGAATTTACTGGTATTTACTTTTCAACGTGATCTTTATTTTTTGTTACAAATTATTTAAGTGTGAATCGTATTGTTTATAATTAAGCTGTGTATTTGCTGTTTCTATTCTGACGGAAAAATATTTTGATTGCGTATACCATCCGTAAAAAAATGTACCGAATTCAGTAGAATCCAACGATCGAATAAATAATTAGATCTATTCAAGACATTTCGACAATGTCCTATTACCTTCCGCAGCTGAAAATACAATATTTCTTAAAAAAAAAACTAGACAATTTATATCACATAATAAATAATGATCATTTTTTTTCACCATCATCAAATTAAAGTTGGAGCTTCGAGCTTCACTCTACACATCTCCAAACGTAATTTCGAACTTGCATGCTGATATCTCCGGTCTGAAGGTGAACTCTATAGATTCACCTTTTTTTGTCGATAATCTGAAAATCAATTTATTCCTACTCTCTCGGCTCTTTGTCGCGATCGCGGAAAATTTCTCAGCGCGAGAAGTCGAAAATGCACTTTTGACCGACGGCGCGGAGAATATAACATTCGACTTTGCGCGCAGCACTCGAGTGCGCGAGACGCGCACCGAGGAGGGTAAAAATGCGAGAGCCAAGTCAGCGCGAGTGCAGAAACACAGGGAATAAGAGATAGGGGCTCGGATAAGAAGCCGGCCGAGGATCGAGGAGGTCCCCCCCTTCCTCCCTCCCCTCGGGTCTACACGCGATATTCACCGACGAGGGCCGGAGCATAAAGAAACCCGGGGCTCGCGCTTCCCGAAGAAAGCCGGCTGCAGCGCGCGCGGGGGGCTCGTCCGAGAGAAATCACGCGAATGGATGTGAAAGTCGATAAAGAAACCGCCGCTGCGGCCTCCCCTCTCTCCCTCGGCGGCTTCTCCTCCTTTTTTCTTCTTCTTCCACTTCTTCTTTTCTAACCGCCGAGTTTACTCTAATTTGATATGATACGTTTCGAAGCGAAGGGTTATATAAGTTTCGGGCCGCGCTTTTTGAGCGATCATTAGTGGTCGCTTTGGTAAATTGGAAACGATGAATCTCTCGGCTTAGCGTCGAGAGTCGCTCGTGGCTCACGATTTATCGGCCTCGAGTGGAGAAATCAGTTTAATGACTAATGCTAAACTTGTTGGGGCCGGGGCGCGACCGGTTTCAATTGCAACGAGCTTTTTAAGCGTCGGCAGGGTATAAAGTGCCCAAAATTCAATGAGACACATTGTGTCTCATTGAATTTATAATTGAAAAATTATTATAGGTTTATTATAAATTAAAAACAAAATTATATCCTTCTGTTTTTTGTCATAAAAAGTTAAGTCTCTTATAATTTAATTATTGTATCTCTTCTTCATGTGAAATAGTGAAATTTTACTGAAAATCAGTGAGCAGATCAAGTTCGCTAATTTTCACTGGTCTATCCGATCAGATCAAGTTCAATGACTTGCAGTTGCTTATTCGAATTCGTTCTGATAATTATATAGTGAAATCTTTTAAAAAGTTTTTTTATACTGAAATTTTTTATTAGATATCTATTAAAAGTTATCTACTCGCACTTTTACATAATTTTTTTTATCTCGGAAGTTTTATTTTCAAAACTTATCTTTGATGAAACTATGATAGTTATACTTGATAATAAAATGCATTTTAAGGATACTAACCGGTTTCTTTTACAGCGCCTGTACTATTTTATCTTAATCATTTGGTAAAAGTTAATCATGATTGACCTACAACTACAGGTACTGATTAGGTAAATTTCAATGGATAATTCGCAGTGCAACGTATATAATCATGCAAATATCACATCTCTATATCTCCGAGGCAGATGTTAGATACTTTTTTCAGACTACCAAACTTACAAAAATTGATAACGCGAAACCGGATTTAAAATCCAAAAGTGCGTCAATTTAACTTTCTCCCTCCGCATAATTTTGACATTCAATATTTCAGTAGAAGCAGCAGCAGCCGAGGCGCAAAAAATAATTGTTTTGGGATCTCGCATAATAACCTTTGAAAATTGCGCAAACTTTTGAACCGACTGCGGTGAGGCGCACTAGAAACCGCCAAGTACGGGTGTGCAGGCTGCAATTGAAAAGGAAGAAAACGAACAAGTGGGAATAACCACAGCTGAATTATCCAGAGGCTCTCCTTTGCATTCGCCGCGGCGGTCAGGCTCCGCACCTGTCCGCCGCCATTAAAATTCAAGCTTCATCAAAAAATTCAATAGAATATCCCTCATTGTTCGAGCGGCGCGGCCGCGTAAATCACTCATACGCTGTACCGGGAGTCCCACGCTATCCTCACGGGGGTAGGAAGTAAATTTCCCAAATGCAGCGCGCGGCTCGCTCCGCTTCTTCCTCCTCTTTTTTTTTCGCTCGTGTTTCCTTCAAAATTTAACGTCGCTCAAACGTTATTTACGGAACAATATACCGGGAGCGTGTACCTCCGCTCTCCCCTCGCAGTCCTCTCCCTCAATACCGAGCTAATAAATACGCTCTTCCTGCGCGAGAGAATTAATGCGACGGTAGCATGCGACCCCGGCGCATGAGGGACTCTGGGAAAGGAGGACGAAGGAAAGCGAAACGAGAAGTAGACGAGAGGGAGAGAACGAAAAAAAAAATGGCCGAGGTGGAGGTAAAGAGGAGAGACGGCGATTCGCGACGGGGCAGAGGAGTCAATTATGCTGTTGCGCAGGCGGGCCCCGCGCGCGCGTTTTCTTGTGCCGCCGCTGAGTGTATAATGTCCGCCGAGCTTATCCGGCACTTCGGATCCAGCCATTAATTAAGCCGCGGGATCGTTGACGATATATCCGTTTTTCCGGCGAAACGCGGAAGCGAGCGGCGGGAGCGCGAAAGAACTGCGTCTGCTCGCGGAGGACTTGAGAGGATTCTGCGGGGGTGAGGCTACTGAGTGACGTGGGAGTTAAGTTCCGACAATCGGAAATTTCCCGCCTGCCGAGGGCACTCTTAGCTCGAGAGTGGAGGGAGCCCTTTTTTCTGCTTCGGTTTAATTCCTTTGGGGTTTGTGAATCGAATCCAGGGGATAATGTGGGAGATAATGTTAAGGATTTGGAAAGTAGCTATTGTTAGAACTTTTGATCGAATTTTTGTATGGAAAAAGGTAATATTAAAGGGGATAAATATTTATACAGGATTTACTTTGACTTCACACAGACTTAATAGGATGAGGGAGGAGATATAAAAAAGTATAATAGTTTTAAAAAAATTAATTAATTCGTTTGCTTATTTTTGTAATTTTGTATTTTAACTTTATAGTTTAAATTTGCAGCCTAAAATTTAAAAAAACATGAATAATTGAGAAGATAATGAAAATTTTTTCAATTTTGTACACAAATCAATCGGATATATTTAACCAGCAATCAATTACTGCAAATTAAATTGCTTCTTTAAATTCTCAACGACATGCTATCATTATTTTTTAAAGAGAGAATACCGTTAAAATAAATTCATTATAAAATTCTACGATTTATTTAATTTAATAATAATTAATAACTTTACAGAATATTTTGAATTAGAGATCATCGAAATATAATTGATTTTTAAGATGAAGATTAAGATAACTGATATAAATTTAAAGTGAAGCTGCAAATTACAGTTTTTTTGTCAATAAATACAAATGAGTCTATCTTGCTATTAAAAAATTAATTAAAATGATAATTTTATGATAACTTGAATTAAAATTTGAATCATCGAAGAACTGAAACCTGTCTCAATATTGGTCAGAGAAAAGTAAAAAAACTATTGAATACTGATGGTAATGATTTAAATTAAATTTAATGTAGATTAAATATAGGTTAATATTATTATTTTCCAATCAAATTTCACAAATTATCAATTTATAGTCCCCAAGCAATTTCCGGCTCAGCGAATGCTCGATAAAGTTAATTCCTTAAAGGAATCTCAAACGCGGAATTTTTGTCAATTTTATTATCCATACGTTTCTAACGACAAATCGAAGCAAGCGAGAATCATCAACAAAAGTTTTCTCAGCAACAGTTTAAAAACAAAGCTAGAAATTAAAGCGCCGGAGCGGTAACTTAATAACGCTCGATCGGCGGAATCGCGCGGAAAAATCAGGAGAGGGCACGGTTATTTGCATAAAAAGCGGCCGGTAGTTTAACACTCTCACAGTCTCAATCTTGTCGGTGGGCTCGGGCCGGGAGAGAGCGAGCCGCACTTTTTTGCAGTCGCAATCCACTCCCGATACACTTTGCAAGCATGAATAATTGAACAGCTCCGGCGCGTTTACCTTATCCCCCGCAAGTTCTGCCCCTCCTTCGGCGCGCGCAACTTCATATAACGAATTCCCAGGCGAGGCACTCGGAGCGAACTTTCATTCAGCCGGCATAAAGGACGCGTCCGTCAATCGGCAATCCAAACACTTTCAATTTGCACGGGGAATATAACGAAGCCGCGCGGCGGCGGCGCTCGGCTTCTCTCTCTCTCGCTCTCTCTCCCGCGAGCGGCAGCTGAAAGCCAAGCGAGCTAGAGCTCCATTCGAGAAAGAGCTCGCCTAGCCTCCTTTCCCCCCTTTGTTCCGATCCTTATTTAGCCATCCGCGCATTTTTCATTGTAATTCCCCTCCGATCGCCGGGCTTCTTCTCAGCTGCCTCCTGCCTGCCTCCTTTCATTCTTCCATCTTCTCTCTCTCTCCCTCTCTTTCTCTCTTGCATTTTCGCTCTCTCTCTCTCTCTCACTCTCTCTCTCTCTCTTTCTATGTCTATCGCGCTTGCCTTCTTGCCCGGCGTAATCACTCACTCGACTCGAGCGATAAACGCGACCGAGTTTAAGGGTTACTGCACACTGACCGTATTGCCAATCTTGCCGTTGATGGCATAATTATGAAGAATTAATGTGCGCCTGGGGCTCTGAGAAATATTTTCATTTCGTTATTTATTTCCAATCGATGTATAATAAAAGATTTTTAACAATATTTAGATTATTTTTAATTTTGACGTCCAACGAGAATTTTACATTAGTATATGGATCTCTATTAACATTCTGCATTTAAAAGTAGTCTAATATTTGTTAATGAAAGAAATTAATTAAACTTAAAACAAATACGCAATTTTTATAATGATCCATAATTGCTATTAACATTCCCTCTTAAAAATGATGAATATTTATAAATAAATTTTGTTGCAAGAATCAAAGATATACATCTAAACGAATATTTATCATTTTTTCTTCATAAATTTTATTAATTTTTTTATCGATTTAAAATTACCATATTTTTTAAGGATAAGAAATGTGAGATTGCTTAGAAAACAATGACTCGCTTGTATAGGCGATTGCAGACGCAGCTTAAGCCACCGTCGGCGCTTTTCTTCCTCGGCGAGTTGCTCTGAAATTACAAATTATACGGTATTCAGGCAGCCTGGCAAAGAGGCTAATGTGTAACCATCAGCCGGCGGCAAGGGGGAAATAGGCGAGAGCGAGAGAGAAAGAGAGACTCAGAGACCGGGAGTGAGGGGCGGCAACCGGCCAAATATTTGACCGATGGATTTTCCACGGAAATATTGCCGTTTCATTCCCTCGTGGCCGTTTGAGCAACTCGATCGTCTAGCCCAGTGCGACCTCTCCTCTCGTTGAAATTTCTGACGCACCCACTATCCAGAGTCAAAAGAAATATTTCGAATTCCCACGTACCGTCGAATTTTTTTTCAAGTTTCTGCTATAGACGCAACGATTCTCAAGCGGTGTATTAAAGTAAAATTTAATTAAATGATTTTTAAAGAGATAATTTATTAACAATTATTCAAAATATATCGACTTTTTAAAGAAAACATTAAATGCCTGGTTAATAATTACATTTGCAAGGAAAACTTCTCTCGTCTATACGTACGACTGTAAATGAAAATTTAACTCTAATAACGATTTAATGCATTTATGGTTAACACGTGGAGAAATATTAAAATGGCACCTCCGCTCATGAGCGGAATAGCGTACCAGGTAAAAAATGTTACATTCGGCTGTACAAACCACTTAAGATTTCATGCCCCGATAAAATGTATCTTTCTCGCTCGCATAAAGATTGCCTAGCAGATTAAATGAAAATTATAATGGGCTCGCTCCTTACGCATGTAAAGCGATTCCAGGCTGCGCGATACGAGGTGTACGGATGAAAGAGTTCCCCGGGCTCTCATGAACTTTCAATTATCGTTTAATTTTTAATTAAGCTCGCGGCCATTAGAATTAAAAACTTCCTCGCGATAACAATAAAGGATTTATAAGACCACTAAATCATGTACCGATACTTTCCGAACAAATCGTGGGAAGGTTTTATCTTCAAGCTTGACAGATCGACGCTTATGCTCGCGAGTACTACATGATTGCGATTTTATCAGGTGCTACGGCACAATTGCATAAATCATTATGCACTTGCGGCTAATTAAACTATTCGTTTTTTATTGTTATTAATGCTGATAAGATATTTTTTTTATTTTATTTAAAATGTTTACGAAAAACAAAGAAATTATATAAGATATTAACATTTTAATAGTCTGATTAACTATAATTTATGAAAAATTATAATCTAAGATGTTTTACAGAGAAATCTCCAATGAAGATTCAAAATAATTATTTTCATATTTCAAAACGAAGATACTTCAGTAATGATATTATTGATACTGCAAGGTGAAAATGAAAAACGTGGTAAACAATAATATTACAAGAAAAATTAAGTTGAATTACCATGAAACCTACTTAATTTATACTTATATCTTGAAAGATTCTGGGTAAAACTAAAAAATACACTCTGCAATTCAAGCTTTATATGCTACTTTCTCTGGAGATACTTCGCTGTACCATTTTAAGAGAAAGTGCCACTTTTCTTATATTTTTTTCACAAAACAGAATGCGAGGAGACGCGAATTAAAAAAGTTTGAAGCAGAAAAGTGTAAAATTTCTTTTCAGAAGTATCTCAAATTAAGTAAATTGCCCTTTGATTTTTGAGCCTCTTCCTTTCCTTTTACGGTACCGCCTCGTTTAATGCATTCCTTTTATCAGAATTGCTTCCCACTAATTAAAGATATTTCAAAAACTAGAACTCTATTATCCTTTGAACAAGAACTAGTAATATTAAGATAATTGAATTCGAGGCTGGGGAATAACGGAATCAAAATATTTGCTTATTGTTAAAATTCAAAGTTTCAGGCTCAATTTATTCGTGGTCCGTGCTCTCAATTTTTAATTTACCCTTTTCATTTTTCAGGTTAAAAAATCAGGCAGTCATTCCTTAAAAAAAAAAATAATTTAATATAAAATTATTATAAAATTTAAAAATGTAATAACGATTATTTCATTAATCCATTTAAAATAAAATTCTTTAATTTCATATCCACAAGTTTTGTATTTTGGTGCCCTTCAAGGAGATATTTACCCATTAATGAGAGGAACACATTAGTCATAGTAACTATAAATTTATTTAAGAAAATTCAATAATCTACTTATCGCTTTTATTATAATAATATCGCGTACACTTGAACTAATTTTCTTACAATCAATCAATCACCAATAAACTACAAGTACGTTTAAATCTTATTGCATTGTCTCGCATCACAACAACTATATTAGTCTCCTCGACTGTATCCTCCCTTCAAAGTCGTCAATTTGCCTTTAAAAGCCTGAAAAGCCTCTTTGTCATCGCCTCCGAATCAGAGCACGAACGAAAACGAACCCGGCGTTCCGAGATCCCGCTCCATCCTTCAGCCGAGAGTCCCGGACGCAGCGGCGCGCTCGAAGCGTCCACCGCGTGACGCACAACTTTCTCCGGTGATCGACCCACTGACCGCCTTGTAAACGCACCGTCGTGTCGCCCTTTCCTCGCTTCCGTCCTTTGTGCTCGCCTCCTTTTCTCTCTCTCTTTCCTCTTCCTCCCGCCCCCCTCCGCGTCGGCGGGTGACACTTTCTCCGAGGAGTCCGAGATGAGACTACGCGCGGGCCCCGACGGCGAAACCGGGTCAAGTGTAAACGCGGCGACCCAGATCCGCGCCGCCCGAGCGATGGGTTTCGCGCGATAAGTCCGCCGCGGTTACGCAACGGCGCCCGGGAGTCTAGGCGAATTTTCGGAAGTGCGTCGGTTTTCAAGGCGGATATTTACGAGGCCCGTTTAATGGACCCGCGATGAATTGTGGGAGGAGGCCGACGTGAATTATCGGCTGGTAAATTTACGGGTCTTTTATTTTTAGATCTCGGGCGATTTGAATTTCTACAAGGTACACCGGTTTTTTTGTCTATAAATAGTAAGAATTTAATCAGTGAATTAATGTATATTGGATTTAAAGTGCTTTAGGATAAAAAATTATTGGGTACTATATACATCTTTTAACAGTGATATTAATTACAGAAGTATTTTGGCAACCAATAAATTCTTATTTACATTTCAATTGCGATCTATTACATTCTATACTTCTTTTATTTAGAAAAATTATATGTAAACAGCAATAAATACTCATGAAAAGGGTACTGCATAAATAAATTGAAAAAGGACATTTTTAAGTAAATGTTTACTTTTAATATATACTGATTAATGAATATAAAATACAGAGACAGGAGTGATGTATATTTTTTTAACAAATCGAAAGGATTTCTTCCCTGCACAAAGTAAATACTGTAATAAAAAAAACTCGTTTGAGTGAACTATATAAGAGAAGTTATAAAAAAATAACGATCTGTTCTGAAATTTCAACAAAAAAAGCGAAAAATGGAATTGTAAGTTTTTTTTGTCTACGATAAATTATTTTTAAACAAAATATTATTTAAATAAATTCAAAATCTCATTCTTGTTGAACTATGACAAAAAAATAGTGTGTATAAATTAAAATTTAATGCATAAGATCGATAAGTTGATGTCTTGCTGTACTCGGCCTGCATCTACTTGCGCATATATGAATACATATTACCTGCATTATCAGGGAAACTTTTCCTCGCTTAAAGAGGTTAATTTTCAGATTTGTAACTTTCCACTTAAATGGCATTAATCTTTTATGAACAGCTTATAAACGATAACGGTTGTGTACAAAAGATACTTTAACTGCATTCCCAGAGGAAAGACAATTTAGGAGGTGAACAAACGACTCGGGTCATACATGTACGAAACTAATACCGAGAGGACCAAAAGAAGAAAGGATGAGAGAACAAAAAAATGCACCGGGAATAACCGGAAACGCCGGGAGATGCGGACGTGGATTTTCGTTCTAATTTGAAAAGTCCGATGATCGAATTTTCCGGGCACGCGCTTTCATTTTCGAGCGAGACGGCAGAAATATCGGCACCTCGTGCCCCAGTCTCCTTCGCTCCGGATTATTGCGAGCCACGAAATTTTTCGCGAGATCCAGCGCCAATTTTGATGTGGATAAGAGAGGCGATAAACTACGATTTCTCGAAGCTCCCGGGGAAATTGGCCGTTTTCATACTTATTTACCGCAATTACAATTTAACACGCGCCAGTGCGGGAAATTGGCGCGCGATTGCCGGTAAACGCTATTTATTTTTGCGATTTGTGGAATGTAAATGCGCTCGGCGCGAAAGTAGGGGTTTCTTCGTTTTACGTCCGCGTCAACATTGTGTATCAATAATAGCAAATGGAAATAATTTGTTTGCCGAAATTACTATAAAAAGTAGGTTGACGTAATTTTTAAAATTTTATTGACCTTTTACGAAAAAGCATCAAATGCTATCCCTGAAAGTAAATAACAGAACCAAGAACCATTTACTTGTTCCACTTTTAAATCGATTCTCATCTTTTATTAAGTTACATGAAGTAAAGTATTTTTACTTCAACTTTTAAGATACCTTTAGTAATAAATCGATCTCTTGTTTCTATCCTTTCTCAGTGTAAAAATTTACGTAATTGAACGCCTAGTATTCTATTATAAAGTGGTAAAAGTATTTATTGATTCATAAATAATCATTGATTTACTATATCCCTCGCAAGAGATACAAAACTACAGAATTCATTGACAATGGCATTAACAATTCCAATCGATGAAAAAATAACAATAGAGCGAATCGAACGGAGGCGTCGACAGCCAGCATTTCGTACCGCTTTTCCGTCTCGATTTACCGAAAAAGCTCCGTTCCACTTGATCCGCGCGCGCGCGAAACAAACAAAGGAGGAGCGCGCCGAGGCATGAAACGAGGCCGCAGGTGCGGAGAAAAGTAGGAAGATGCACCCGCCCCGCCGGCGGCGCGGCCCGAAGAAAAGAGAAGCTGCCAGGACGAAAGAGAGCGAGAAATTTTTCGGAGTTGGAAATTAGAAAATGAGGGATCGCCCGCCCGGACTCGCCGAACTTTCAGGATGCATTAAGGTTTTAAATTTCCGCGCCCCGAGACGCTTCGGGAGACTGCTTCTGATTTTGCGGGAAAGAATTTCCAAACTGGGGTACTCGTACTTTTTCTGGAATTGTGAAAAATGTTCCGCGACAAAACGGTTTACGGTTTGTGAATTCATTTTCTTTGTTTGTTTTACAGAGAGAAGGATACTTTTCTATCATTTTCTAATACAGTTTATTTTAACTATATGGTACAGATATTGCGCTATTCTATTTGAAACGTGTGAATAACTGATGAACGAAAAAAAGCACGTATTAACATGTTTAGAAAAAATTAAATAAAAGTAATGTAAAAACGAAAATATACGAATATCTTTTCATTGCTAGAAAGCAATATTTCTGTGAAAGGAAATGGTACACATGTATTATCACTTTCTTCTTTGGTTTGTACAAATTATTGGTAATTTATGAATTGTATGCTACTAAATAAATCAATGGCATTAATATTTCCACTTTCTCAATCCGGATCAAAATTGCAGAATTCTAAAATCAACATTTTCACGTCACCGTCTACTCCCGGCAGTGAATTGTACATTTCATCTGTAGTGTCGTATCCAGGATTTTATGTCTCCGGTATAAAAAGAAGTGCAGCTTTTTTTCTTTATGAGACACTTTTACGCTCTCAGTGCTGATTTTTATCGTAGTCAGGATTTTTTCTTACGCGCACACGCTTTTAAGCAAAAAAATTTTATTGAAAGATGTTCTCATTTAATAAATTAATGTCATTTAAGCGCTACTTATTTCGAGATTCAAAATGTTTTATAAGACATTTAAAAGCTTGCTCGCAATGTCAAGAATGTGTGTGTGAAGTATTCTCGAGACGTAGTTAAAATGAAAAGGATTGATATTATTAACTCAAGGAGGAGACTCCCGAGGTAATAAAATTAAGCTGAGAGCTTTAACAGAAATATTCAGGACTTATTTATTTTTCTACGTTTTATTTATAACGAATTGATAATTTTATACAAAAAAAAAGAATAAGATTTCATAAATAACATTATGTTTATTTAACATTAATTTTCATCTATTTAGAGATAAACAAATTTTTATACATGGAAATGATTTATTACTCTTATTTTCTTCATTTAAATGACATATTTCAATCAACAAATTGCAATTGACCTAATTTTAGGAAAATCTTTAAAACACTGAAAAACGTTAATCTAGGCGATTAATCATCCTTTCGCTTCACCGTCTGAATTTCCAAGCTTCTCATTTTCACATTTATGGATCGAGGCAAAGTAATTAGAGATAGTACTATAAGACTCGAAGAAACTTCTAAATAATTTCAAAAGGCAAACAAGTGTGGGAAGTCCTTTTATTACGAAACTTAATGACCACAGGCGCGGAGGGTAGCTGTTATCTTTTTTCTCCCGCTTTCTCAATTCTAAAGTTCCCGGAACGATTACTGAATGCTATATAGACTGATATTGGTGCTAACAAGGAAAATGCGACGCGCTCGCGTAACACAATAAAAAAAAAGACCATACCGTGGCGAGTAATAAAAATTCTACTTTATTCAAGTAGGTCAAAACTTGCAGCGCAAATAAAAAATTTAAGTAAACAATTATTCTTAATATTCTGCGATCATTAAAAGAGTACTTACCCAAGAAAATATTTTGAAGATGTTTTATTGTGGCTTTTCAAGACTGTTCAGTTTTTTTAAACAGCAAAATTTATTGACCAGAAAGTCTAACGCAATTAAATTGTAAGAAAATCACTGAATGCAAGGAAGTATCAAGTTACATTTAAGCTATAAAAGCATTTCAATTGTTTAAAATACATTGTATAGGTATAGTGTTTTATTGTAAGAGATTCAATTAAACTTTTTAAAAGAAAAATATCAAACTCTTTTTATAATAGAAATAAGAATTCAAACTTTTTTCGATTATGCGATGCTTTTTTCATTTAAAAGCTGTTCATTATTTCTGGATATCGATCAATCACCTGCAGTCAGTTTATGACTAAAGATATCAGTTTATTTTATACGTGACATCCTTTATCAAGATTCATTTTCTTTAAAAAGAAAATTAAAAAACTTTAACAGCGACAAAAGGAGAAACAAGCTTTTCGAGCAAGCTTTATTTTTGCTTAGCGAAGCAGCGCGTGCGCGGGGCACGTGAAACAGAAGTCCCGTGAGCAGTCTCGTAAAGAAAGGGAGCGGGCGAGAAAAGTTACGAGCGCTTTAGCGTTTAAAGCGAGAACCACCGTTACATCATTATCCCCGTACAAAGTCTCGACGCTAACCCCGCCGATCTTATATATATTTTTCCTCTCGCGATCGCCTTTTTTCCTCCGGCCGGAGGTGGCGCGATAATCCGCACCTCTCGATGCTTTCGCTCGGAAGACAAAGAAACCCGAGCGAGTCGCGCCTTTTTTTACCGCAATAAAAGAGCAAAAAAAAGATTTTTCCTGTAAATCGATATACGCATTGGAGACCGAGGCACGTGAGTCACTTTGTTGAAAGTGTTTCTTGGCCTAATTGATAAGGATATTTGACGTCTGGTAATGAAAGTGAATTAATGTTTTATGGGTTGCCGGAAATGGTGTCTCAAATAATTGCGGATTTAATATAATTTTATTGAAGTTACATTAAGTTGATTAATTTATTTCAAAGTAAATATTGAACACTGGAACGTGTAATTACACGCGGGATGTTAATTCTGGTTTAAGTAATTACAGGTACATATTTTATTGAAGCTACATTAACATTAACATGATTAATTCGTTTCAAAATAAATATTAACCTTTTTATCTTGTAATTACACACTGGGAGAGAATTTTTTCAGTAATTACAGGTAAGAACTGAAAATTAGTCAGGGTTGACTAAACATACAAGAAAATTATTGTTCATTATTTTCTTTTGAAAACGTTTAAAATGCGAACTAAATTGAAATTGATAAAAAAACTTTTCAGTAAAATATAACATTTATAGAACAAAGTTTTCTTGTGAATAACAGAGCATAGTATAAATTTTGAAAATACATTTTTCACGTTGACAAAAATACAGTCAACGAAATATAATAATTTTCATTTTCTGAATAAAAGTGGAATAAATGATGTGTATAGACTGTTAATTAAACACACACAGAAAGTGGATATAATAATCTTCAGATCTTAATTTGTCATACAAAAGTGAAAAAAATAAAGTGCACAGACGTAGACTAGCTATACCTGTATCCTATATCCCCAAGGACTATCTATCCACCGAATTAACATTTTTATTCCCCCCTTCATCTCTCTAAAGTCACCGCAAACGCTTCATGAACAATTAACAGGCCATTCCGCCCCCTTCGCTTTTATCCCCCGTTAAAACTTGCACGATCGGCGCGGCGCCGCCAAATTAGCCGTATACGTGCGGCCGCGGAGGGAGGATGAAAAAGCGCGGCGGCTAAAGAGGCCGCGGCGCTTTCTAGTCGTAGCTTTTTCGAGGCTCTCGCGCGAGCGCGCGGTAAATTTCATCCGGCGCGGCTCTCTCGGGGCCGCGCCATTACCGGAGCTCCTTTAACGAATTTCAGTCGGCGGAAACTTTCTTTCGAAAGCGCTGCACGCCGCGGCGTGTTTGCACGAACCTCGGGACGCGCCGGCCAATTTGCATGATAGGCCGCGCGCGCGCAAGGTGCCCCCGCGACGACGAGGTTTAGGTGGACTGTTCCGAGAGATCCACTCGGCTCGGCCGATATTTTCGAATTGTTTTTTTTTTCTCTTGTACCCCTCGGAGGCTGGCTTCCGCGCTGGGTTTCACGGCTGGATGGTATGTTAACGAAACGGGCATCTATCGTGGAGTGCCGCCGAGGATTTAAGAGGAGAAAGTTGCTGGAGAGTCAAAACGTTAGATTCTGGTGGCCGGCGATCGTAAAGCGGTCTTGGTTAATTTTATTTCGAGATGTTGATAGGATATTTTAGTGGCAATTTTCATGGGAATTATAAATCGATAGAAAAAATGTCAGAACAAATTTGAGTACCGTCAAAGATTGATTCGAATCGGAGTTCGCAACAAATCGTTTTCAAAAATGTTGACCAGATTTTATCAGCAAAAAATCCATTGCTTAGTTCTAATCCGTTAGATTTGATTTTGCGGCTAATGTAGATTTAGAGCGCGAAATTTGAAAAAACGAATGACGTAGCCCGCTGCAAGCGTCTGGTTAATAAAAGATTTGAGTAAAAAATCGTATCAGAATTTTTATTTGCAATTATGTTTAAAAAAAACTAATAAAATCGCTTTTTTACTATATATAAGTGTGAACTTTTACTTCGAGGCAATTTAGATTTAAGCTGGAACCGTTAAACTAGAACTGTCACGATTTACAAGTAGCCATTTGGAGTAGAAAAAGGTAGGTCATTAAAAAGCCCGTAGAGGAACAAAAAGAACAAACATAACCGCTCGCCGGATCAATTATCCGCATAACGTTCAGGAGCGTCGCGAACCGTTGAAAGTGGAGCGGCTCCACCGTCGTCGTTTCAGATCTGAATGACAAAAAGATTTGACCGTGCTCTTTTTTTCCCACAAGAATGGGACAAAACTAGTGGGATGTTACCGATCAAGTGGTCGGGTAGCGGATTTCCGTAGAAATTCACCATTTGATCGACGTGAAAACTGTCCATCAGTACATATTTCTGTGCACATTTTAGTGAATATACATCAAATGTAACTCTGTAAAGTCCACAATAGATGTGGATAATAAAATTTATTTTTATTAAACGAAAGGATAAATAGCAATGTCGGTAAGCGACTTACCCATCAGAGGTGCATTGACGACTGAATTAATAAATCATTGAAAAATTTACCTGTAAAAAGAAAAATTCTAAAATTAGACTTCAAAATTACATAATCTTTTCATAAATTATAAAATTGATACTAAAATAATTAAATATATGCATGTAGAATAAACTAAAGACAAAAGGCAAAAAAAAGAATAACAGATTTAAAATTATTATATATACACAGACGAAATTGAATGTTTCGGCCACGCCAATGCAATGTTTTCGATTCCGTTAAAGTGCCGCCTTTATTTTCCAGAAACTCAAAAACACGAAAGCGCGCAGTCAGCGGGATGCTACCCCGACGGAAAAAGGCTATACCCGCGCGGCGCGCACTTCATTACCCGGGCAAAACGCGGGCGCAAATAGTCCCCGCGAGTAAGACAAGTGCCGGTGCATTTAAAGAGAGACAGGGAGAAAGAGAACACCGGCAGTGGGGTATAAAAGCTCGCGGAGACACAGGGAGCGCGGAATATTAAAATTTTAATTCATGCCACGCGCGCGCGCACTTCAAGACCTTTCCTTTTTTCATCGTACACTTTTTCCGTAGCGTCACCGACTTTTCACCCCGCGCGAAATTCCCCGTTCGCGCGCGGTCCTCCGGCGAGTTCGTTCACTTCAGAGATTTTTTTCTCCCTCGCGCAGAGCCGGGCAACGGGGGGGAGGGACGAGGGGGAGGCATTTGAATATTTCAGGATGCGCGCGCGCGCGCGAGTGAGAGCAGCCGGGCTCAACTTTCTGCATAATACAATACAATTTCGTGTCTTTCAGCCGCTCGTTCTGGCACTGTTTCCGTGAGTCTGCACAATTTCCCTCCGCCATGGCTTTTAAATTGTTTTCCTTTCTCGGCGTGGGGTTTTTTTTCGACGCCGCTTTTTTTTTCAATTAGAGCGCCGATAGGTTCAATTCGGAGCGGAGGCTCGCCGGCGTATCTCCTATCGAATTAACGATTTTACGATGTCGCGTCGATTGTCGAAGTGCTAATAAAACGCTTTAATTCGGCTTTCAAGCACTTTTAAATATTTGACTTTGGGCTGGAAGGGGACGAGTTAGCGCGGTTGATCAAAGGGTGATGGTACGGTGAATTTTTTATGCAGACATTGTTAGTCTTCAGTCAGACTTGAATGAATCAATCAACGTTAAAAAAAATACTAAGTGTTTGACGTGATTGTTTGAAGGACTTGTGCAACAATTTAAATTTTTTCTTTTTATAGTTTTTGGAGTAAAGGTTATTAAATAAAACACAGTACACTTTATTTAATTAAACAAAGAACTCTATTTATTTATTTAA